>RCUC01157475.1:0-59112 GCA_003697995.1 Taxidea taxus jeffersonii
AACACATAGGGACACACAATTTGGCCATTTACACTGTAATTTTATTTTAGTGGTTGAGCCAAAATTTCATCTTGTAAAACTGTCCCCTTCCTGGATATCAATATTGTCAATGATTCTTTTTTACTTAGCATTCCCATTTATGGTGGGCCTCACTGGTTGAATTCAGACTCTCTGTTATAGTGTCCTGGATGGACAGGCACATGGTGTCTTTAATCTTAACCTCATCCTTCCATTTTACTGATGAGAGACTTGAAATGCCCAGTGCCATGTAACTAGTAAGCCAAAGAACTGGGATTAAGGACTAGATCTGTCTGACTCCAGAATCTTGCCTCACTGCCCATGACAAAGCCCAAGGTGCTTACTTACAGCAGCTAGTACTGTGAAACTTGTCTACTGGTGCCTAAAAAAATCCTTTGGTCTTTCTAGTCCCTGGCTGAATGTTGGCCAATTATTTCAGCCAACAGCCCAAGCAGGTTGGGGGAATGGGCTGGCTTTGACATCAGCCTGTTGAGACCGGCAACCCAGCTGTGATACCATCATGGTGAAGTCAGTCTGGCACAGCCCCCACTTGCCAGTTGCTGTCAGAATTGTGGTCTAGCCACAAGCCAGACACCATAAGCTGGCAGAACTGGTAAAAAGGCCAGGCAAAATGACTTGGTGGGAAATATGCATTCTGTAGGCTGTCAGTTTCCCAGGCCTGCCAACCTTTGCTTTTCTAAAGAAAATGAAGATTAAGTAGTTCGCCGCCTTTGATTCAGGGTAATGATTCCAACAACATCACATGTGTGTAGAGTAATCCCTTCTGATTGTTTAGGCAACACTGGAGAGAAATAGCTCTAAAATCACTGGATGCCATTTCAAATACCCCTCATCTTGATTTTGCATATGAGTTTGTCGGTGACTTCTTTGAATCATCCAGATACGTGATACACATGTAAGTATAGGAGTGATACATAAAAATGCATTGGGCTCTTATGGTATAGTGTGTCAGGAGCAACAGTGTTTTTTCCTGAATTTATTTCACACTCAGTGTTAATCTTTTTTTTTTTTTTTTGTGCTTGTTAAAAAATTAACATATAATGTATTATCAGCCCCAAGGGTACAGGTCTGTGAATTGCCAGGTTTACACACTTCATAGCACATACCTTCCTCAATGGCCATAACCCCACCACCCTCTCCCTACCCACCTCTCCCCAGCAACCCTCAGTTTGTTTTGTGAGATTAAGAGTCTCTTATGGTTTGCCTCCTTCCTGATCCCATCTTGTTTCATTTATTCTTCTCCTATTCCCCAAAGCCCCCATGTTGCCTCTCAACTTCCTCATATCAGGGAGATCATACTATGATTGTCTTTCTCTGATTGACTTATTTCGCTAAGCATAATACCCTCTAGTTCCATCCACATTGTCGCAAATGGCAAGATTTCATTTCTTTTGATGGCTACATAGTATTCCATTGTGTATATATACCACATCTTCTTTATCCATTCATCTGTTGATGGACATCTAGGTTCTTTCCATAGTTTGGCTATTGTGGACATTGCTGCTATAAACATTCGGGTGCACATGCCCCTTCAGATCACAACATTTGTATCTTTAGGGTAAATACCCAGTAGTGCAATTGCTGGGTCGTAGGATAGCTCTATTTTCAACTTTCTGAGGAACCTCCATGCACACATTCAGTGTTAATATTAACAAAGCTAACACTCCGTCGCTGTGTAGACTTGGGCTCTTTGCTCTCAGATCCATTCTCTGTTCTCTGTCACTGGGAGGTTTATCCCTATGCCCTGTTCCCCAGGCCTCTCCATTAATTGCCTCCCAGCTGTGTTTGGCTAACAGGAGGCACTGGTCTGAGCTAGTGGATAAGGAAAGAAGGTGGAAACCAGGGCATTTCCCTCTTCCCTCTTTGCCTTTGGCAACATCCCACATAAGAACTGTGTCTCTCCCATGCCTCCAGAACCCACTGGGCTGCCATGATTCTCATTGCCTCCTGTTACTTGACCTTGGACACAGACAACACCTTTCTCTCTATTCCTTCCGCCTCGGAGAGGTAGCAACTTCCTGCTCTTGTCAGTTTCTATCATCTACTTAAGGTATTAAAATACTTTTATTTTACATACCCAGAGTGGTTTCTATTTTCCTGATTGGACATTGACAGATATAATTATGGTATTTTTTATATCACTTAGGAATTACTTGATATGTGTATGAATTACCTTTGATATAAGATTTTGGTGAGATCTGTGCTGGAGGATCTTTCAGTTCTACAAGTGTTCATTGGGAACCTACTATGCACAAAGCAGATTGATAGCTGAGAATGTGTTGATTCTTACACAGAACCAGATCTAAAAAAGTTGAGAAGCTCTGTAAAATAGATAATATATATTTTTTCACGTCAGTGGTCTACAAGGTCCACACACGGGATAACAAATTCACTAGAAAGGATAAGGAAGATATGGAAGGGCAGAGGAGTAAAAGCAACATTTTGTAACTTTTCATGACATCATGCATGAGCCAATAAGCCACTGCTTAGGATAATCAAATGAACTGTGGTGACCAAATAATTGTAGGTAGTTTGCCTTACTCAAGGGCACGCATGCAAGTTCTTTTTTCTAACAAAAATCACGATTTTTTGAGGGCTGCCACCGAATAGTGTAGTTTCAAAGACTCAAATCATCTAATTCCTTATGGAGACTAAAGTCAGAGTTTGGAATAACAAGCATGGGACACTACTGCTCCCTGATTTCCTGCCAGGACCTTGCTTTCCACTGACACTTCCCTCTCCTGCCAGCCCCAGCACAGAAGAGGTGGTCCAATTGCAGTAACAGGTTCCGTGGAGGATGTGGTAGACCCAGTGCAGGGTCAGAGGAAAGCAAGAGAAGAAAGGAATGGAAGAGAAAGAGAAATGAAGGGAAGAGGGAAAGGGTAACAAAGAATCAGGGAGGAGTAAGGGATAAGGCTATGGCCTTTCCAGCCTCTGCTGCTTGAGCTACTTCCTGCTTCTCCCCGCTTCCTGTTTTTCCCACTGCTCTAGGGATGGGGATCTCAGCCCTTCTTACTGTTGGCCTTGTTGGGGTATGTTGGAGGACTTTCAGTTTGTTTTCATCTCATTGCTCAGATAGGGAGTAGGCTTCATTATCCTTTTGTGCTTAAAGTATAGTTTTATTATTAAGATACTATGTATAAAACCTACCACCCCCAGACAGTCTTGGGGGCTAATAAGCCACCAGTTCTCCAGGATCCCTGCTGGATGTGGGACTCGACCATTCCCAGCGTATTGGTATGATTAAACATACCATTTACTCCCTAACTTTCTTTAGCAACTGAAAGAGATAAAATATATAGTTTGCTCTGTTTGTTAGAAATATTACTTTCAGATATCAAATTAATTTGGTTCAAAGCAAGGGCAAAATTGAATAGAAGGCAACCTGGCAAATTATTTTTAAAACTCTTTCCCCTCTTCAGTGGAAACAAAATACCAAAACATCATGATAGATTTTAAATGATAGTTACAGAGGAAGGCACTTCACTTCCTCCCCTACTTTGTTCTTTAAAGAAGTCTCTGAATTTACTCAGTTTAGAGTAGAAAATAATAGTAAGCAGTATTTTTGAAAACAATGTGGTCTAGTTGGTGTTGAAAACTTTAAAGTTTTAAATGTTCTCTTCGTGAAGGAATTTGCTAATTATGCCACAGATGTTCTTTCTTTTTATCCCTAATGTGTCATAGTTTCCTTAAAATTCTCTCCCTCCCTTTCTCTCGCTCTCTCTCTCTCTGGCTCTAGTGCTTTCTTTGTTAAAGCAGTGAAAATAGGTTCATAGACTGTGTAAAGCTTATTTTCTTTTCTTGGAAATAAGGCTACACCTCAAAGCCAAAGTCCCAAGGCCCTGTCTTGATGAGAAGCCCTCTTACTTTAATTATAACCTCTTCTAGAAGATTCTCTCCCAACTTAGTGACTGGAATTAATTTTATTAAGTGAGGTGCAACATTAAATTATCTGTTTTAATTTCAAATCTCCACCTAAACCTCTAATTTCCCACTAAAATAATCAAATATTGGATGATGAGTACCTGTATTTTTTTCAGGGGATTTAAAATTGAGAATTCCCCAGAAGTTCTTGGAATGATCAGAAAACTATCAAAACAACTCAAAATCATGGCTAGGAATTAACGTTTTTATTCCTGAAAGTAAAAGGTACCCAGTAATAGAGCAGATTTTTAAAAATTTGCTAACCAACATAGTTTCAAAGCCACCTGGTCATTTTGCATTCATTTTCAGCAAAATTTTGAACCCCTAAATTAATATCAGTTTCTGAAATAAAATCAAATGTCTTCATTTTAATTATGTAATTCATTTCTTCTTTATATTGTAATTGAAACTAACTCTGATCTATGAATTTATTGATTTCTTCTCAAAGTAGAGATAATTCCATCTCTCTTATATGGTGCATTTATATAAGTCTTACAAATAATCAAATGCCCTTTCAAAGTAGACCCAGTTCTCAATGACCTGGTGTAAACATGGCGGATCACATAGTGTGTGGGTAATTGCCTACATGTTGTGATTGCAACGGTGCCTCAAGCTTCTGATTCCAAGCTCCTCTCCCCTCTACTGTGGCTGAAGTATTGTCATCAGACACCATTTCCTGGTCCCTTTGTGCTC
This sequence comes from Taxidea taxus jeffersonii, assembly GCA_003697995.1. Classification (NCBI taxonomy): domain Eukaryota; kingdom Metazoa; phylum Chordata; class Mammalia; order Carnivora; family Mustelidae; genus Taxidea; species Taxidea taxus. The sequence goes on from RCUC01157475.1 coordinate 4,657, forward strand.
TTCTTCCCCCAGTTCTTTTCACCCAATGGAAACAATAAATGCAGAAGCATGAAACCAAGAAGTTATAGCAAGAAAATGTAAAGTTAATGGAAGGGAACTTCTGATTCCCTAATTTTGTGGGATGTGTTGAGCAAACAATTTGTTGTACAACCTGATCCATGGTAAGGCACAAACAACCAACAGAAATAAGTTAGTTTGCTTAAGGTAGGTCCTAATGTACAGAACTTCTTTCTTGGTTCCACCCAAAATTTGCCTTTTCTGAGCTATTTTGCCATGGAAAGCACTTGGTGGTCTACCTTGTTTGGGCTATCCCCATGTCCATTGTTACTATTATTACTCTTTCTGTTGTGACTGCTACTACTTACGTACTCCTCCAAGAAAGACTGGAACCACAGGGCTGGATATAGCATGTGCCTGAGTTACAGAATATTCTGGGTAATGAGGTGGAGCGCTTCAATTTGTGGAAACATGGAAGATGTATTGAAGAATTGCCGCAAATGTGCTGCCAGTTTTCCGTGCCTCTTGCATTCAGTTTTTAGAGTAGAGCTTCAGTGTTATTTGAGTTATAGTAAATTTTCAAATTTGTTACATATCTTACTTCCAACACACACACACACACACACACACACCAGTGGACTAAGATTATTTTGAGCATAAATTATTTTAGATTATCCATATGGCCACCCATCTCACATCTAGTGTGAGATGTATAGCCAACTGGCTATATTCATCAATAAAATAATTTCAAATGTCACTATAATTTTCTTACCTCGGAAAGAGACCGACCTGAATGACCCTCGGATAAGGATTTAAGTTATTTGGAAACTTGAAAACATCCACTAAGAATTTGTGTAGTAAAGGCAGTGTTGTTTTTTTTTAAAGGTTTTATTGATTTGTTCGACAAAGAAAGACACATTGAGAGAGGGAACACAAGTAGGGAGAGTGGGGGAGGGAGAAGCAGGCTTCCTGCTGAGGAGGGAGCCCAATGTAGAACTCGATCTCAGGACCCTGGGATCATGACCTGAGCTGAGGGCAGATACTTAACGACTGAGCCACGCAGGTGCCCCCAAAGCAGTGTTTTAACCAGTCTTACATGGTTATTCTTAGTAGATGGTAGACAGAGAGGTGAGGGGGAGAAATTTGTTGAGGATCAAGAAATGGCATTAATGGTGCTCTGAGAAACAGTGAAATATTACTCCATTGTGAGAGAGGCAGTTTTGCAAATTATGAGGTAGTCTGATAATTATTCTTCTTCCTTGTAAGTTTAGGTGATACTCTCTCTGAGATTTAAAATATGTTCTGTGAGATAGTTATGCATGGTCAAATCAATAGTGGGTCCATCATGCAAAAAGGGTAGATGGCTTGTTCTCAAGATTTGAAGTGCCAAAGATCAGCAGTTCAATTCCCTTTCAGTGCCCCTTCCTCTCAGAGAGTAACTCTTTGAAATTGGAGGAAATAGACTGCTGTAAAGAGAAGAGGACAGACTTCAGGAGAAGGCCGGGAGGAGGACTGGGGTTTCCCAAAAGGTAGTGGAGTTTCCCATCATGCAGATTAGAAGAAGAAATGTTTGAGAGAAGTGTGGGCTGGGTGGTCAAGGTTAAAAACTTCAGTGAGTCTCAAACCCTCTGTGAAGGTGCTTTTCCCTCCAACGATGTGTTCTTCTTTTTTTTTTTTAATCTTTTTAAAAATTTTTAAAGAGATTTTATTTACTTATTTGACAGAGAGAGAGATGAGTAGGCAGAGAGGCAGGCAGAGAGGGAGCTCCCCGCTGAGCAGAAAGCCCCAGGCAGGGCTCGATCCCAGGACCCTGAGATCATGACCTGAGCCAAAGGCAGAGGCTTAACCCACTGAGCCACCCAGGCGCCCCAACTATGGGTTCTTTTCCCTAGAACTATGGGAGGAGACCGATTTAGAGCATAGTTGTAAGCTTCCTGCTTCTAGGATGTAATCGCTTCATAGCGCCCCAGTGATGACCAACTAGAGAAGAGGGAAAGGACATTAAGGGGAAGTGTGGCTAGGAATCAAATCAATGTCCCATCCCACCCAACCTTGTCCCATGGTTCCATCAGAGAAGGGACAACACCATTCCAAGTGGATTATGTCTAGTGACCAAGGTCCACAATGCAGGAAGGAGCCATCGGGAGAGCACCAGGAAGAGATGAGGAAGGATCTGCAGATAGACATCTGTAAATTCTCTGGGAAGAAGAGACCCTTACTTAGAATGAGGACCCAGTGGTGGTGGGGAGGGGGACCGAGCAAACTAAAAGTGAAGCTAAAAGAGGAATTTGTTAAGAAATACATCAGAGTTGGTTATCCTTCCAACCTATTTCTTTCTTGACTATAAACTCTCCTTCACTTGAATGTATATCTCATAGTTTCAACCTTATACTTCAGTTGGGAAATGAGACTTCTCAGCTACATCTGATACCCTGGATATCTTACAGGATTTTGGACTTGGATTTCAATTATCTTTAAATCCATCCAATGCCTTTTCCCTGCTGACAGCTCCACACTGCCTAGTCATATAAAAAGACTCACCAGGAGAATAAATTATTTCTTCCCTTGTCAGTGGTAATTTGTGTTCACTAAATTACCTCCAGATCTACTTTCTTGAGTCAAAAATAACTTTATGATTTTTTTTTCTTCTGCGTCCACCCTGGAAAGACATATAGATTTTGAAATTAACCTCTCTCCATTAGATACTCAGGAATAATTAAGCCGGTTTTCTTCTTAAATCAGCCAGATGTTTCATTTTAAGATGGAACAATACATGGTTTATTTCACTCCAGTTCTCATGGAAAGGCCACTGCTTTCATTTTGATAGTCCTGTTTTGTGAGAGGTAAGAATGAAAAACATCTTTAAGAAAATTCCCCCCTCCCCCCTCTTTTTTTTTCTGGGAACAGGGCCTGGTCTCAATAGGAAACCATGTTTTATTAAGAACATGTAAGCTATTACCGATGATGCCCTGGAATCTGACCAAACACTTTAGGTTACAGCTATCACATTTGGATGTTACCACACTGTTCTCAGAACCTTTAAAAGAGATTTAAATGTCTCGCTACGTCCAGATCTATTTCTGGCAAGGCATCTATTTCTACTATTTGTCACTTCAGTGTTTTGTTCTAATCAAGCTAGGCGACTGTGTTTAGGGCACCTTTCATTTTTGTCTTGAAGAATGCCAATAAATGGTTAAGGGTATTTTTTTACAACATGGTGAGTGTTATTTCACAATGTTTCATTAGCCACAAATCCTCAAGTCACTTTTAAGAATTCCAGATGCCCTACTGTAGGTATTTTTGCAGCTGTTTTGTGGGAAATCATGAAAGTGGAAATCTCTTCAACAAAAAAGAACATATCTCATTCCTACAGGGATAAGTCTCCTTTACTGTACTTTCATAGTAACAAAAAGGGCAGTGTAAAAACAGCTGTGTACTGCCTGAAGTTAAAATATCTTCTACTTTGTAAAGTATTTCGATTTTTATACTGAAGGAAGTCGTTCTTAATTGGTTATGATACACTCTGAAGTTACATTTTTTCCTTCCTGTTATTTGCAAGACAAAATTGGGCCTAAAGAAATTCTGTCTGCATCCAGTGATTTTGTTTTTGCAATGAACTTTATTGTTCCTTGTGATTAACTTACAGGTTGAATTCATACGTTCTTTTACCTGGAAGACAATAAAGAGTCTAAATGTTGATAACCACGGACCCTTCTTAAGATCACCTACATTTCCCTTGTTAAAATTTAAATTTTGGAACTTATGTTCAGGATATTGTGGGTATTTTCTCATTGACAATATCTTATATCTCAAGAGTATTTTGATACATGTAGCCACAGTTTTTAAGCTGAAGGAAGGAAGGGAAGAAGGAAATATTTTTCTTTTCATTACTGAGAGTACCACAGAGTCTGTGGTCTTCATTATCTGACAATGTTTCATATCTGATTTATAATGTTGCTAGTGATCATTTATTCAAACAGAATCAATAAGACAAAGAAGACAGTGTTGGAAGTGGGGATTTAGGGCCCAAAGGCCTTACTGGAGTTCAGATTGCTAAGACTTTGGCTACAAGGTCAAGGCTAGGTTAGGAAGATTCCAAAGAACCTATGATCTAAGGAAAACTGGGCTGAATCCAGAGACTGAGGATCAACTCCTGGCCCTAGCTCTTTCTAGCTGTTGATGACATCACTTAGAGTTCATTATTCTAACTCTCACATTTTACAGATGAGCACACTGAGGCCCCAAAACACAAAGTTCCATCAGCATTCTAGAATTCTGTAGTCCAGTTAAAAATGAAGTCCGTAGGGCAATGTTTTTGCCCATTTGTCTCTTACTATTATTGCTTAAGTATCATTTATGGACCTCAGACTGGGTCCCAATGAGAGTCATTCATTCGAAAAACATGCAAAATGACTCAAGGAAGCCAAGGGGATGCCACACTGAAAAGACACACTGTGTTCAGAAGGTTTAACATCTAGTAGTAAGTTAACATGCAAGCAGGGATTCCCATGTACTGAGGCAGACATGGAGTTGGGTGGGAGGACAGAGACCAGGGAAGTCACATTCAATGAAACAGGGAAGGCCTTCCGGAAGACGGTGCTTTCTGATGCTTGATGTACGAGCAGAGGTGGCTTCCCCAGGCAGAGGGGATGATGTCCAGACTGTATTGGAGCGGTTTCTCTGTTATCATACGCAGAAGCAATGGGGGAAGAGGCTAGATGTAGCTGACTTTCAGAGTTCCAAAAGTGAGTCTAGCATTGCTTTCCTCCCATTGCTACTACAAACCCAGATGGACTTACTGAGAAGCAATGACTCATCATCCCACCCCATTTAGGGGCTGATCAGAACATAATTTCCCCTGGGGAGCTCTCAAAAAAGAAAGGGGGAAACAAGCCCCTGGCTTAATCGCCACCTGAGCCTCTCTAAAATATTCAGTTTACAAGAGTTTTTGGCTCGATCATCATTTTCCTCAAAACTATTTACTATGATTGGTTACAGCACTGCTCGTAAGACAATTCTTAAATTCAACAACATATTCAATTGCATTGCAGTGGTCGGCTTGTGAAATTGTTGCTGCTTTTCTTTCAAAGATGTGGATATTTTATTGGATTTAAGGGACCAATTCCTTTACATACACTCATATATGCTCTTTGGGATCAGATGGTCCTCAGCCAAAATTTCTGCTCTTCCAAGTAGAAAAGGAAGTTCTTGGGACAATGGTACTTTTGTCTTAGGCGTCCTGAGAGGATGAAATCAGGTAATGCATTCAAAGTGCTTAGCATAGAATGCCATGGAGTAGGCGCACCAAAAATGTGAGCGCCTTCCTCCCTTTGTGACAAGCAGGTAAATTCTACTTTCTAAGAGCGTTGACTGAACCACATGGGGCAGAAGGATTTTGCTAGTCCATCTTACTGTTGCCCACTGACCTCTCCAGCCATTCTGTGAAATGCATGTTGCCTCTCAGGTTGGACCTGAGGATGCAAATCAATCAGCAGTACTTGTCAAGCAACATGAAGGCTCTTAGAAGTCAAAACAGGCTTCTGGGTGGAAACAAAGGGAGGGAGCAGGCCAACCAGCTTTTTACTATAATTGAAGACCTAGTCAGAGGTCATTAAATGGGGTGAAAGACTGGTTGAAAATGTGAAGGAAAAAACCCAGTTATTCAAGATATGTCATTTGACTTCAGGTAGATCTAATAACTAAAACGCTGACAACAAGGGGCTTCCTAGCAGGGAACATTGAAATGTGTGGCTCAATAAAGCAAAAATCACAATTTATTATTAGAATTTAGAATGTCAATAATTCATTGGAAGTGATTGGAATTAGCTTGTTTTCTTAACTGCCTTTAAAAACCTCCAAAATGTTGTTTGTATTGTTAATGTATTCCACTCACTTTTCCTGCATGAAATGTAAACTTCAGTGCAGCCGCTGTTCAAATGTGGCCAATTCCCAAGTGAAGTCCTTGCTAACGATGCAAGACAGAATCTAAGGGTAAAAGTCTTTGGACACATCACTTGCAAACTATTCACAGACATGGAAGATAAAATAGACTCTTAATCAGTCGAGACGGTTGGAAAATATGTTCAAAGAGTGCCTCTCTTTTCCCCTTGAAATCTGGAAAATCCCCAAACACATGTGCTTATGTGGCTTAGATACATGGGCAAAGAATGTTCTTTAAACGAAAAGCAAAAGATCAGAGAAAGGAAAAATCCTCTAATTAAAAAGAGTCTCCACAAATATACAGAGAATAATAATTCAGTATCTGAGGGCCTAACACAGGTCTGCCGGGAGACACAGGATGTGACATTTGAGTAATTAATGGAAAGTCTTGGTAAGTTCAATAATTATCCCACTTTCCAGAAAAGCAGAGGGAAGGCCCCCATTCCATGTCTCAATCTGCCTCCATCCTGTGCATTCACACGGTTTCACTGGGGCCTCTGACTGTGGCCCAGTGACACGACTCACACAATGGTCACAGTCACCAATGCAAAGCTGGCGCCAGTAAGCTTTAGTTTGTTAGGAAAAAAATACTATTTTCCATGTATGTTTAAATAGTACAGACACATAATATTAAAAAAATAGAAGCTCTGAGTGTGTAATCTGATGCTCAGCCTCTGCAAAATAGGCAAAGATCCAAACATTTCTCTCTGCTAAAAGAGTTTAAAATATGTTTCCAGGGGTGACTTGGCTGGAGAGGCTACCACTTGGGACTGGTGAGCTGAAAGGTTTGATTGGAGGATGATTCGTATTTCTGAGAGACGACGACCAGGGCTCTCAGGGTTAGCTGAGATCCAAATGGATGGTAGGCTGTACGATGGAACTTTGCTGGTTAAAGCCAAGTGCACTTGCATTGGGGGTGAGGTGAGGGGGGACAGGATACATATTATTTTTGAAACTTTGAACTTCAGTTATGGAATGAAATGAGGTAATGCAAGGCCCACCCAAGCTTGGTTAGTTGTAAATTTGGACTCTAGAATTTTTGGGGGGGTGGAGCTAACCTCTAGAATATTACAGTTAATGCTTTGGCTGGGGGCTATATCTCAGTGAAGCCTGGTCATGGGAACATGGCTGCCACTTCACCTTCACTACCCTGTATCCCTTCAATCAGATCTCCCACTCCAGCAGATGTTTCAGGTGATCTTACGGGCCCTCCCACGCTGCTGCTGACCTGCTTGTACCTGCCTTCATTTCCTGCCTCCAGATATCTAGAGTGGCTCCTCTAGCTGTTTTGGTTCTCCTTCAGGTTTGGCAATGTCCCTCCTGGTAGATTGAATTAGCACTCACACCCGACTATCAGATTTCCCACTGTAGACTCCAGTCTGAAGACCAGCTCCCTGGCTGGGCCTGCTTCCACCTCTTTCCCAAGTGGGTTTTGGACACCTTCTTGGCAGACACATATGGCTTCTCTGAAGCCTGATGCAGTGAGAGATAAATATTATTAACACCTGGTCCTTACTTTCAAGGAACTTACAATCAACTTCTTTCGATAAAACACCAACAGGGAAATGGGGCTACCATTCCTAGGAGTCTCAAGCTGGGGATGCCAGATGAGAGAACAGTTAAGAGATGCTCTGTGGCTAAGATGAAGGAGGGAACACTTCTCTTTGAAGAGACCTGATATGGAGTGGTCAAGGGAAGGATTTTCAGGGACCTACAAATGTTATTTTTATTAGTTTTGTATTGTTGATGTAACAAATTACTATAAACTTAGTGGTTTAAAACAATACCAGTTTATTACCTCTGAGTTCCGTAGGTCAGAAGTCTGACACGAGTCTCACTGGCATAGAATCAAGCTGTCAACAGAGCTATGTTCCTTCTGGAAGCTTTGCAGGGGAGGAATCCACTTCCAGGCTCATTTGTGTTATTCACAGAACTCAGTTTCTTGTGGTCTTAGGACTGAGGTCCCCATTTCCTTCCTGGCTACTGCCTGGGGCCACGTTTAGCTCTCAGAGGCCACTCTCCATCCCTTGCACATGGTCCCTATATCTCAGAAATAGAAACAGCATGATCTCTGTATGCTGTCCATATCCTCTTCTGATTCTTATGCTGCTTCTGTCTGCCTTCTTTTGCTGCTCTCAAGGGCTTATGTGATGACACTGGGCTTACCTGGATGATTCAGGATAGTCTTTCTATCTGAAGATTAGCTGATTATCAACCTCAATTGTATAATGTAATCACAGACATAACCTGAGGAGGTGAAGGTCATTGCAGCCAAAATTCTGCTACCACCACATTCTTGGGATGTTACATGCTGGCAAGAAGAATGGAATTCAGAGCAGTACGAACAGAACGCAAATCATGTTTTTACCTACAAGGTGCTAAGTGTGAATCAAGTTTGGAAACAAGGTAAATTAGAATCTGTCTCTTCCTCAAAGTCTCACCTACAGGGGGAATCAGGCTTCTTTTCAAATAAGTGCAATACAGTGAGTTATACGCAACATTGACGACCAACATTAACAGTGTTGTGGATTTGTTTTCATAGGATATTTTTGTCTCTTGAGTTTCACAAATTGGCATATATTTATGACCATTAAGATTTCTTTTTTCAACAAGGCATTAGCCAAAATTTGTGCAAAATGGGTTAAAATCCAAGGGACTGCCATCCTCCCTCACTCCCTTGTCCTTACCTCTGGCACTAACTCTGACCTCTGATCCTGATTTTAACTTTTGCTACCTCACTTGGAATATATACTCTTTCAATCGCAGCACTAAAATGGTATTTAAAGGCAGAAAAACAGATTATGAGAGCAACCTCTAAAGCTCATTAGTTCTTTTTGTAGCCCCTGTGACTCATTCACCATTCTCCACACCCAGTCATCCTTCCTCCTTTGCCACTTTTGTACTCGGTTGTATACCTCTGGTAAGGGAATGAGGAACAGGGGACATTTTATTCATTCTAGAATCTTCTCTTCACCTTCCCATCCCAGTCCTAACACAGCTCTACAGTGAAGGCATTCAATAAAAGTGTAGTAAATTAAAAGAGAGAGCGAGAGAGAGCTAAGTCCAAGGTTGTAGGGATTTTAAGAAGGTAGACAGGAAATGGCATTTGCTATCTAGGTCTTTGGGGTTTTTTTTGTTGTTGTTGTTGTTTCTTTGTTTTGTTTTGTTTTGTTTTGTTTTGTTTTGTTTATTCAGAGGAACAAAGTGAATGACAATTGGTGAGAATAAGTGTGAGCCTCAGATTAGGAAAGAGAAATACAGTTGAAGAAACTTTTTGTGATTATTATACTGAGATATAGAACTTGTGAAAAGTGAGTAAGGCCATTACACACATTCAAGAAAACCTGCATTTGAAGCAGATGTGAAGAACACCTTGGGGCCATGTCTCTCCTTTGGTGGTATCCTTGCACCATTCACAGCTGCTTGCACTCTGGTTTGGGGAATGTAGAAGCAACCAGTGGTTCCCAAGCTCAAGGGAAAGAATGATGATAAGAGGCAGAGGCTCTAGTAACCGTCAGATTAAGTATCTGAGCAGATCCTCAGTCAGCAGAATTTGCTATCATTCATTGGTGGGGGGGTAGAGGAGTGTCCCTGACTGTCAGTGGAAAGTGGATTCCTTTCGGCTGGAAAAGCCTGTTCTGGAGCTTCAACCTCAGCTTCTCCCGTTTGCAAGTCCTTAGACTGTCCTCTATGTGGAGAATTTCCCAAAGGTGTCCATGTCCTAATCTTGGAATTGATGACATGCTAGGCTATATGGTGAGGTGGCATTTAGGTTGCTAATCAGCTGACCATCCAGCAGGGAACTTATCCAGGTGGGCCCAGGGTAATCAGAAGGACCCACAAAAGTAGAAGGGAAGGCAGAGAGCGTCAGAGGAGAAGTGAGGACAGAAGCATGCTCAGAGTGCTGTCCTCATGAAAAGGACTCCACTTGCCATTGTTGACTTTGAAGACAGAGGAAGGGACACAAGTCAAGTAAAAGCTGGGAAAAGCAGAGAAACATTCTCTTTCGAGCCTCCAGAAAAGAATGCAGGGCTGGGCCACCTGGGTAGCTCAGTGGGTTAAAGCCTCTGCCTTCAGCTCAGGTCATGATCCCAGGGTCCGGGGATCGAGTCTCGCATCCGGGTCTCTGCCCAGCAGGGAGCCTGCTTCCCTCTCTCTCTGCCTGCTTCTCTGCCTAGTTGTGATCTCCATCTGTCAAATAAATAAATAAAAAGTCTTAAAAAAAAAAAAAGAATGCAGGGCTGTCCACATTTTGATTTTTAACTCAATGAGAGTGGTGTTGGAACTATGAGGTAACTCATTTGTGTTGTCTTAAGCTGCTGCATTTGAGGTAATTTGTTACAGCATTCATGGACAATGAAGAACTATGTAACTGAGTCAACCCCCAAGGTGTTCTTCCTTCAGTGGAAAGTCCTAGGATGAGTCCTGGGCAAGCAGCCCTCTGCTTGGATCTTTCTCCATGTGCAAGGATTGAGCGACAAATTCTCCAGGATGTCATGGAGAAAAAGTCACCGTAACTTCCTGCTCACAGAGCCCCCAATTTATTAGAGACAAATGCCCAAGTTCTAGTCTGTTACAGAGGTTTAAAAACTGAGATCCTATGGGCTGAATTGGGCAGTCAGACTCGTTTACATGCGTAGAGGTTTTTTGGAAAATTTTGAATTCATTGGAAGCACTTAAAGATTCCATTTAGACGTCGGGATTTCTGACTTTTCTTGGAAAAAATATCTGAAAATGTTGCCAGAGTTGCATCCCCGGAGGGGTGGAGTAGTGGCTGACCTTTTAGAGATGCTCACTCTGGCTGTCTCCATGGCCACCACTCTACTGTCTCACACTCTCCCCATGTGACCCTATTATGCGGCCCTTCCAGCACTGAGTGTGTAACCCTCCGTACCCTGCCTGTACATGACATACATTTCAGAGCCAGCTTAATTAGGATAAAGCATTAAAGGGAATCTAACCAGCTTATTGCTTTGCTCATGTGTGGTAGCAGAGACTGCTTTCTTTCTTTCAGAAGAAAAATGAAAAACCTCAGAGTTGAAATCACTTCGGCCCATCCCTCCATTTTTTCCAAAATTCTTAGCCTAAGCAGTACCACCAGATATTGGCATTGGTACCTGTAGGGAATTTCCAAGCCTACACAGGGTTCTGATTTGATCAGCTAGACCTCTGTCCCCTTCAGGTCTTATCTAAACCTGACTTCAGCCAACGAGAGAATTTTCAAGATGACATAAATCAAGCTAGAGCACTTTGAAGATGGTAGACGGTGAGCTTCAGCAAAACATCCAACGGTCCACTAGCATTTTCACAGATGCAGGGCCAAGGTTTGGAGAAATCCCTGTGCACTTCTACTAGATTGACAACATGTAAGCTCTGACATCAGCTGCAACATGATCCGGTATTGCGAAATGCGTTTTGGAATCCTAATGCGTTAATTGTTATGTTTGGCTTTATGACCAACCTATCTTTTTACTCGTATCTGAATGCCAATGGGTTATGGGCCAAAATTTTTGGAAAAGTGATACCTTACAAGCTCGCACTTGAAATGGCTCTGAACAGTGACGGAAGGTCACAGAATGGGAACAAGAGAACAGAGTCGGCTCACAAAAGGGTTTGTGTCCTGAGTGGCCTGACAGGAATGCACCTTTTCCGTTGCAGGCTCTGGTCTTCAGCACACAATGTGGTGAATAATCAGCTATAGATGGGCAGGGAGAGGCCCGGCTGGGCTTCTGACACGGCCTCTGTGGGCGTGATGGATGTGGAGAAATCCAACCCTTCCCAGGGGGGTCAGGTGGCACCATCAAGACAAAGAGAGCAAACAATGTGGCCCTGGAAAAGAACTTCCTTTTTTTTCTTTTTCCTATTTGTGCCAAAAAGTTACAGTATCCAGCCATTCTCTATTAAGTTGGAAATCTATGCAGAGAAGGAAAAATGAAACCCAACTGAAACCCCAAACAGAAATAATCCCGGATAAAATACATTTAAATTGAACAACATTTTAAAGAGAGGGAGAGATAGGCAGAGAAAGAAATATAAATCGATAGATACTTCAGAAAGAGCATTTTCTCCCAAGGTTGAGTCAAAAACGTCTGCTCTCTGGATTAGAGAGAGAAACTTGGTAAGTTTGTGGGAAAAACAAAACAAAACAAGGTCCCTCAAATCTCTCCTTTGGAGCCAGTAGATAAAAACAAGGGAGGGGAGGATGAGCCTCCCTCTGACCCCAAGGGTTAGACTGAGCAGACAGAGGGGAAAAACAAACAAAACAAAACAAAACAAAAACCCAGAGAGCATCATGCCTGCTGTCCCAATTGGAAACATCTCACAGAATATTTCTTGGGCCTTTGTCTCCTGGCCTTTTCAGATCTCTGAGAAGTGATTCTAACTGAATCTGGATTTATATGAGCTTTTGATGAAATACACACCACTCTCCCGTCTTCCCCTCTCTCCCAGCCCAGGCCCCAAGGAGTTTTGAGAAATATCTATAAATTTTCTTAATTGCCAGACGGTTTTTCCACTTCTAGGCAACTGGCTTCCCTTGGCGGTAATGTCAGACTTTGACCTATGACATCAGGAGCTCGTCTCTGATGACTACCAAATGTTAAAGGGAACCTTCCGTTTCCCTAACTTCTTTCTTCACTGTGAGGCTGGGCATTGGATGCCTGGCCTCGGAGCAGGTTGGCTTTATAAGCCCTGGTCTAAGGGGGTGGAAACGTGCCAATTCAGAAGGGAGCCCGGGGAAGGGCCAGCAGTGTGCAACTACTCAGACAAGGCGCTGAGCTTTGCCTCGTCTTGTGCCCACCCATGTTCAAGAGGCCGGTGTTGTCCATCTTGTTTAGACAAATAAGGAACTCAGTGAAATAGCTTGATAATTTTGAGCCAGTAAGCGGCAAGGTTACCTGCCTCTAAACTTTTACGTACCTACAAAACCCTGAGATGTGGAAGACTTCTCAATCTTCTTCTCAAGACTTCTCAAAACTTCTCCAAAGATACTTCGACCTTTGCTCCTTTGAGCTTCTTATCCCTGGCATTATCCCTGGTTATGGAGAATTCCCACTGAGAGAATTGCTTATGACAGTGAGAGCTTGGCAGAAATTATTATTAACACGTCTCAGCTCAAAGTTCATCTCCACATTCAAACTCAGACGACATCTCAGGGGCATACGCTCATGATGAAGGCAAGGGCTGTCATATGATTTAGGTGACTTGGTTACTCTACCGGCCCCCACACGACCCCATAGCCACTACGGGGTTCACATGGCTGAAAATATGTATCTCTTTTAAGTAAGTAAAATTTGGATGATGCCGGGTTTATGGGAAATTATCAGAAACAGAGTTAGTTGTTTCTGGGAGACCAGCTCACTGGGCATCAGGACAGCCAGTGCAATCTGAAGACGTAAGACCAGGCAACTAGAGGGAGGAAGGGATTCTCGGGCAAGCCCCTATTCTTGCCCTCCTTTCTCCCAGCAATCTTTTGCTTGATTTCAGACTTTCTAGATCATTGTGTACATTTTGATTCCAGAAATCCTATTTTGTGTGTTTGTACAAAAAGATAGGGCAGCAGCCTGTAAAGATCATGGGCTAAGGGATTAGGACCTGGTTTCGAATTACTGTACCACATCCAAGTACTGCATGATCTTGAGCTACTTACCTAACCTCTCTGAGATCTTTGTAAAACCAGTAGACCAGTGGCTCTAAGCCTTATTGAGACAATATAAATAACACAGTAACTGGTTTATAGCAGGCATCTAAAAAAATACTCTCCTCCTCATTCTTCTCCTGCTTTGCTTTTTTTTTTTTTAAAGATTTTATTTATTTATTTGACAGACAGAGATCACAAGTAGGCAGAGAAGCAGGCAGAGAGAGGAAGGGAAGCAGGCTCCCAGCTGAGCAAAGAGCCCGACTTGGGGCTCAATCCCAGGACCCTGGGATCATGATCTGAGCTGAAAGCAGAGGCTTTAACCCACTGAGCCACCCAGGCGCCCCTCCTGCTTTGCTTTTTGAGGAATGCCTCGATCCTTAGGGGTTTCTCTCTCTTTTTTTCTTTTTTTTTGGCAATCTTCAGATATTTTAAGGATTCCTTAACTCGGTAGTGATGCTGAAGATTGAAATCCTGTATGCCGCTTGTGATCTGTGTAATCCTGAAGATACTGTGTAACTTCTCTGAGCACCCCCACCCTTTTTTAGCTATAAATTGGTGACAATAACTGAGATGTTGTTTCTAACCAAACAGCCATTTAGTACTTTCTTCTCTCCAAGCAGTACTTAGATTTCGGCTTCAGATCACTAGCAGAGATCTCCCAATCTCAAGGAAGATGGCTGCCCAGTGGACAAATTCTTATTGATCTAAGATAGCAGTAAAATCCCATTCCCTTCACCAGTGAGTGCTCTAGGGTCAACATAAATAACAAACACTTCTGGCCAAAGAAACGGAAAGGGAAGTCTTAGGGCCTCAGGAAGAGAAAGGTATTTGTCTGTTGCTTCCCACTTGGGCTGCTGGGGGTGGACATGATGCCCACAGAACTGGCAGCCATTTTGAATCCATGAGGCGACGGTCACAAGGGTAAAACCAATGTGCTGATGATGGTAGGAAGGGAGGTTAGAAAGAGCTCGAAGGTGGTGTTGGTAACATACTGGAATTGCTGGAATCTATCTATCTTTTTTTCTTTTTTTAGAGATTTTATTTATTTATTTGACAGACAGAGATCACAAGTAGGTAGAGAAGCAGAGAGAGAGGAGGAGGAAGCAGGCTGTCTGCAGAGCAGACCGCCCGATGCAGGGTTCGATCCTACGACCCTGGGATCATGACCCGAGCTGAAGGCAGCGGCTTTAACCCACTGAGCCACCCAGGCGCCCCTCATCTATCTATCTTGATAGTGCCTGTCATATGAGATGATTAATGCTTAAGCTACCCAAGTCAAATATTCTCTTACCTGCAATTGAAAGAATTACTGATTCTATTATGTCTGCTTCTTCGAACTTCCATGAGAATTATGAATAATGTATGTAAAGCATCTAAAAAGTGCCTGTTGTTTAGCAAACTCATGGCATTCACACATCTTATATTTGTTATAATTGTTAATATTCAGGTGCTCCTTCAGGTGGACCTTGTCAATCAGAAACTTCCATTGAGCTTGTGTTGAAGTTGTTATGGAGGAAATTCATACATTGCATCAAACCCTTAAATGTGGGCCTTTAAATTCCATTACAGTGAGATTCTATGACATTTTACCAATAGGCACAAATAAAATTATAAAATGAATTTAAAGAACTCGCAACTCAGATAAAAAGAAAGAGTATTAGATACGTGGTTCTTATTATTAAGCATTGGATGATTTTACTTAACTATAATTAAAGCTCTTCTTCCCAGTTCTTCTGTTCTCTTCCCTTGGCTGTAAGCTCAGTTGACTTTTTTTTTTTTTTTTTTTTGGCTTGAGCTGAATTTCAAATCTATCAGTGTCACTGACCGGACAAACAACTTGCAAGAAAAGGAGGATTGGAACTGATTCTAAAGTGCCATTTGTTGATTGCTTCTGCATTATAAGTTGTCTAGAAAGTAGAAAAAAACCCTGAAAGTGCTAACTGTGGCCAAAAGTAGCTCATTCATAAATTCAATCAGTATGTATGAAGATCCTGTTCTTGGTGTTGGGAAAACAAGGTCCCGTAAGTCAGGGCCCTGTCATTATGGGGCTTACGGACAACCGAGCAGAGAGAGACATAGGAATAAGGAAATGTGAAAACTTATAGAAATTGCCAAAACAGTAGTGATGGAGATGATGATGAAACCAGCACCACCTGTGGATCACTGTCATCGATGGCCTTAGAGACTGCACACTTCCTGTGTACCAGGTCCCATCCTGAGGGCTTCACGTGCACTGTCTCTTGTGACCTTTATAATTCTCTGTGGTCAGTCTGATGTCTCTTTTGAGATAAGCACACTGAAATCCAATGCATGCAATTAGTTCGTGCAGGAGTCAGAATTCACAACTAGATCTTCCTAATTGCAAAGCTTGTGGTCCTCACTAAGCCATGATAGAGATCTGAACAGGGTAAGTGGAGGTTGAAAGAAGGAGGAGTGGAGGAAGTAGTTAATTCTGTGGGGAGTGCTGGGTGATGGTGCAGAGTGGGGGCAGGGTGGGAGGAAAGATAAGGAAAGGCTTCAAAAAGGAGGTGACCCTCCATGGACACTCACTGTGGTGGAAAGACTTCTTAGAAGAAAATGTGTGGTGCACAGTTCTTTAGTATATTTTCCAAAAGGAGAGAAGTAAAGAAAAGATAAAAAAGGATAGAGGCAGAATTTTACCTACATTGGCCCCGCACTGCCCTGGGAAAACCGGAAGAAAATCCTAAGCAGTTGGGACTTTAGGGACCTGGAAAAATGATTAGAGTTGTTTATTTTGCCTGAGTACTTGAAATCTCATGAATAAAAGTTTTCTATGAATACAAAATATGGTGATTATCTATATTAGAGCAGAGGAACATTATATTCAAAGAGGAGAATCTAAACATATTTATTTAGCATACGAAAGTGAGTGTTCATGCCAAAAACAATTCAGTATGGTAGAAACCTACTTGGACTGTGTCTGTACTAACACTGCAGATGTGACACAAAGATTTGGCGGCTGTGATTCATGCCAACAAGATCCCACCCCCCCAGCACCCAGCTTTGGCCTCTGAGACCCCCTCCTGTTTGCCCCTGAGTTGTCCAATGGCCTGAGGCCCAGTGGGATAGTTTTTAGCACTGCACTTTGTTCTGTAGGATTTTGCCCTACAATTTCAACAATTAAGGATTTCCACTCAGCTAAATTCTGGCCAACAGTGTGAAATATTAAGAGGTAAGATATAGATTAACCTTTTGTTGGGTTTTGCATTCAAATATCAAATTTCCACAAATTTCCACATGATCCATTTTTAATTACTTGAACAATCTAATTACCTAGGGAACATTCTGTTTCTAGTACATGAGGACATGAATTTAATAATTTTTCATCCTTTAAAAAAACATATACAACAATTTATATGCTTATCTTACTTGAGGCCATGATAAAATGGACCCCAAATGGTTTAGAACTGTCCGACTCCTCAGAAAATAATTTAAAATCAGCTACCTCACAGACACGTGGTTTTTATATTATAAAACTGATATCTCACAACTGTTTTGTCATACATACACATCAATTAATTTTTATAGTTTTAATGATGGCAAATACTTTTTTTTTCTCCTCAGTGGCTAAAAAACCAAAACACTAACTCTTTAACTAGCCATGTTGACCTCCTTTCTATTCTAGGAATAAGCCAAGTTTTTTTTATTCTTGAGGTCTGTGCACTTACTGTTTCTCCCCTTCCTTCTGTCCTTCCCTCCGCCCTTCCTTCTGTCTTCAGATAGTCTTCTCATAAATATTTTTTGGTTGGGTCCTTTTTATCATTCATATCTCACTCAGGTCAAATGCCAGATGTTTCTGTTGCAGCAAATGAGAACCCCGTTCTGGTTATGCAGACCCCAAGCCCAGAAGGTTCTTTACCTATTTTCCTTGTTCCTCAGTAACCAGGGCATCAGCCTGTTCCATTGGTTCTTCCTCTCAGCTTTATCTGGAATTTGACCATGTCGTATCATGTCCACTGCAAATTCTGGTGTAGAACATCTTCCAGCCTCGTCCTGTGGCAACCTAGCATGCCAGAACCAATATAGAAACCCGTGTGGTGAGCAGAAATGTGATGATACAAACTGAAATAGATGGTGTTGGCTTGGCCAAAAGAGAGTTGGAGAAGAAATAAATGAAGCAGCCGGGAAAGATGGAGACTAAGCTTGGGCAGTAACAAAACTTAGGGTGAAATTCCTGCCTGTGATAACACAGAAGGCAGACCACAGCCTTCTGAGCCTATTGAAAAGAAGAATGTTTTAGAAAGAATGTTACGGTGTGTTACCTCCCGTTACACTTGCTGTTTATATAAAGATTACAAGAAAGAGCTGAGCAAAGAATTTGCCCATGTGCAATTAGCAGTTAAAGCAGTTTCTCACAGGGTTGGAGAAACCACTTGCTTTTGGACTCCAAAGAGCAGGAAATAAGACAAAAAGACCTTCCTGTGACAGAAGCTTAGTGGGTGGCTCAGTTGGTTGGGCGGCTGCCTTCGGTTCAGGTCATGATCCCAATGTCCTGGGATTGAGTCCCACATCCGGCTCCTTGCTCGGCGGGGAGCCTGCTTCTCCCTCTGCCTCTGCCTGCCACTCTGTCTGCCTGTGCTCTCTCTCTCTAATAAATAACTACATAAATCTTTAAAAAAAAAAAAAAAGAATGCAAGACTTGCAATGAACGTTATGTTAAGGGTGTTAGTGCCACCTAAGCTAAGTCTTTTCAGAAAGCCTTAAGGTAGATTGAGAGAAGAGGTCTGGCTGAGAAAGCACATTTAGAATAATGTCTATGAAAGAAATTTGCACGGCAGCAGATAAATTGAAATTATCTTTCAAAAAAACCCATGAATCCTGTTGAAGCCATGAAACAACCAGAGGTCTCCAAACTTGCAGCAGTAGGAAGCTGCTAAAAATGTTACAATTCTTAGGGAGAAATGAGTCTCCACTTACCCGGGGTCAGATGTAGCCACAGAGGGAAACAGACAAAGTAGAACTCCGGCTGTGATGGAGAGAAACTGACAAGAGCATTCCTTCCAGGGGCAGAAGTGTGGTCAAATCACTGTCAGGATAAGGAATCTAATCTGCTTTTCCAATGTCCACCCAGCAAGATTCCATCATCGCTGTGGACCTGTGTGACTGTGTGTTTCCCATGTTTTCTTTTTCTGAGTTTATATAGTGGTTGTCCTACCTCTGCCCCACCATTGCATTTTTATGACCGTGTGCTGAGTTGGAATAGGGGTAGCATATATTTGGGCATTTAGTTTATAGACTAAGGAACCAAGACTGGATCTGTTGGAGAGAATTGCGTATCACCCAGAGATCATGGATGTTGACTTGCATGCAGTAAATGGATGGCGCATTTGGATATCTCCATTGGAGAAAGGCTAAGTTCATTCTTCTTACGGGAGGAGAAGGGCATTTGGATTTTTGTTGGTCTGAAAGCCTGAGGAGGGGAGAGAACGCTAGCTGTTTCTCCACTTCAGGAGGTTCTTTCTGGCTCAGGACCTTTGCACCTTCTTTTCCCTCTGACTTGAATGACTTTTCTCAATCCTCTTAATCTCTCTCTTTTTTTAAAAAAAGACTATTTTGTATTTGACAGAAAGTGAAAGAGCACAAGAAGGGGAGGTAACAGCAGGAGAGGGAGAAGCAGGCTCCCTGCTGAGCAGAGTTTGACATGGGGCTGGATCCCACCACTCTGGGATCATGACCTGAGCTGAAGGCAGACACTTAACAGACTGAGCCACTGAGGCGCTCTCGTAACATATTTCTTTTTTTTTCTTTTAAAGATTTTGTTTATTTATTTGACAGAGAGATCACAAGTAGGCAGAGAGGCAGGCAGAGAGAGAGGGAGGGAAGCAGGCTCCCTGCTGAGCAGAGATCCTGATGCGGGACTCGATCCCAGGACCCTGAGATCATGACCCGAGCCGGAGGCAGCGGCTTAACCCACTGAGCCACCCAGGCGCCCCTCGTAACATATTTCTTAATACCATCATATTAAGTCTGCCTCTGTTCAGACAGACCTCAGCTTAAAACTTGTTTCTTCAGTGAGGACCTTCCTCACCACCAAAACTAAGTGGGCCCCACCCAGGAACTTTCCAACCCATTACTCTGGTTTATTTTCTTAGTAGCACTTATTATTATCTGAAATTATTTATTCTCTTCTTTTCTTGTTTATTGAGTATTTCCTTTAACTAGAAGGCCAGATCTCCGAATTCAGTATCTCTTCACTACTGAATTTCTGGAGCTTAGCACAGTGACCTGCATTCAGATGACATTCACTGGGTGAATGAATGAATGAGCCCAAATCATGTAAGAAGCAAAATCCTTTCGCTACCGCTCATAAGGCAGTTTTCCCAACCGAGAATCCAAGACCATGCAATTCCTTTCATCATCTCTGATTCTGCTTTAGCTGCACTAACCTTGACTTGAGTGATGTTTGCAGTACTCCATGGAGTAATTGTTGGTTTTTTGGTTGACCCAGGTTTTAGGGCATTAAGTAGATACAGCATTGAGAGACTATTTCTAGTTCTTGCTATTTTAAAGTTCCCCAGAACTGCCTATTCAGTAGCTGAGAGCTCCTTGATAGTCCAGCAAGTGATCTGTGGCTTAAGAAAACAAAAATAACATATCTCTGTCTAAAACATTTTCACCCATTCCTTTTTTTTTTTTTTAAGATTTTATTTATTCATTTGACAGACAGATCACAAGTAGGCAGAGAGGCAGGCAGAGAGAGGGGGAAAGCAGGCTCCCTGCTGAGCAGAGAGCCGGATGTGGGGCTCGATCCCAGGACCCTGGGATCATGATCTGAGCTAAAGGCAGAGGCTTAACCCACTGAGCCACCCAGGCGCCCCTGGATATCCTTTTATTGTTAATTTATAAGCCAATTTGGTTTTGACACATCTTTTATAAGAAGAAACATACATATAGCTGAAGTGTGTTGGTTGAGCCACTCTGTTATTTTTGTTTAGTTATTTTTAATGGCTGTGTTTAATCTACTTACATTCAATTTTTCTAAGAGATAACTGTCGTGTCACTTCACTCTTTGTTTTTTTTTTCCTGCTTTATGTGCTTTGCTAAATTTCCTTTTTAAAAATCTCATGTTTTTTTTTCTCTTAGCTGTTAGGTTTTACCTAAACATAATACACTATAATATTTTCATGATTGAAAGTATGAAGAGCATTTGGTATACATCCAGCAGTGAGATTGCTGAGACGTATGGCAGTGTTCCACAGTAGTAGAGTCATTTCACATTCCTACCAGAAACGTATAAATATTCTGATTTCTCCACAACTTGCCAACACTTGTTATTTCCATGTCTTTTTTTTTTTTTAATTCTAGCTATCTAGTGGTTGTGAAGTGGTACCTCACTGTGGTTTTAATTTGCCTTTCTTTAATAACTAATTATGCTGAGCATCTTTTCATGTGCTCTTTGGCCCTTCGTACATCTTTTTTGAAGAAATATGTGTTCAAGTCCTTTGCCTGTTTTTAAAATTGGGTTGTCTTTTGTTGTTGAATTATGAGTTCTTTATATACTCTAGACACAAGTCCCTGGTACCCAGATTTGCAAATATTTTCTCCATTCTGTAATGTATCTTTTAAATTTCTTGATGCTATCATTTGTAGCACAAAAGTTTTAAATTTTAATTAGGTTCAGTTTACCCACTTTTGTCTTTTGTTGCTTGTGCTTTTGGTATCACATCTAAGAACCCATTCATCAATCCAAGAACATGCAGATATACCCCTATGTCTTCTAAGAGTTTGAAAACAGATACTCAAACAAATCCCATATATACCCATCTTCATAGCAGCACTATTCACAATAGCCAAAATATGGAAACGGCCCAAATGTCCAGCAATGCACAGATGCATGAACAAAACGTGGTATGTACATTCCATGGGATATTAGTCATAAATAAGAACGACGTCCCGATACATGTTAGAACCTGGATAAAAGTCATCATGTGCAAGAAGCCAAACACAAACAGTATGGTATGATTCCACTCATGCGAAATACTCAGTATAGCTAAATCCATTGAGAGAATGCAGGTTGGTAGTTTCGAGGGCCTGGCTGTAGGGGAATGAGGAGTCACTGCTTATTGGTTATGGGGTTTCTTTTCAGGGTCTGAATATATTTTGGAACCAGGTGGAGGTGGTGGTTGCACAAGATGGTGAATGTACTAAATGCCACTGAATTGTTTATCTTAACGGTTAATTTTATGTTCTGTGAATTTCACCTTAAAAAAATCATAAAGACCAAAATACAATATCCTCATAATCCTCTCTGCAAGATAATCAATTTGGTATGCTTTTCTTTTCCCCTTAAATTTCCTATTCCTAATTTTTACTGGTATTACTTAAGACTTTGGATACAGATTATTAATTCTTTAACATTCCTTTAATAATCTTCTGTTCCAAGAAGAATGTTTATATTGGCATTATGCTTCTTATCTACATCAGCCATAATTACCTAGACTAATTTGTAGATTTTTAAATTTAATTTTTCATTAGTGTTTGAAGGAAATACTATTTCTTCCTCATACTTAAATATGTTGCAGCATTTCTTTGAGCGATTTTTGTAGCATGTGTGCCTGAAATTCTTTCCAAGAGCTTTCATTCCTGGGGATGACTTTAAGTTGCTCTCACTTTCGAATGATTGTTTGGTTAGGCACAAAACTTCAGGACACTCAGGAAAATCGAGTGGATATACTCTTCCCTACTACTCTGACACAAGAGAACAGATCAACATAGTAATTAAGAACATAATACATTTTTAAAATATCTTATTTATTTATTTGAGAGAGAGAGAGTGAGTGAATGAGCTAGAGGGAGAAGGAGAGGGAGAGGAAATCTGAAGCAGACTCTGGGCCGAGCATGGAGCCTGACACAGGGCTCGATCTCACAACCATGAGATCATGACCTGGGCCAAAACCTAGAGTCAGCCACTCAACTGACTGAGACACACAGGTGCCTCAAGAACATAATATTTTTATTCAATATTTTAAAAACTCAACATGAATGCAAAAATCTGTGTTGCAAAAAAGGTCAAAATTTTAAATAAAGACAGGATCTGTCAGGGCCAAGATTAGGGTGAGGTGGGTCACACAAGTGAAGCGTTGAATCCCTCCATTATCTTGCATCATTTTTGTGATTCTGTGCATCATGGATTAACAGTTATGATTATGACTATGATTATTTCACACTAAAAATGTTTCTCTTGATTACTGAATTTTCTGGTTTCCCCTTAAATTTTGCCTTTAAAGTCTCCATCACCTCACCTATTCCTGGGTCTTCTTAGAACACAATTTTTTATCCTCAAAACTCCCTAAATTTTGCTCTGAAAGAATAGTTCTCAAATCTGGCTTCACATTAGAGTCTAATATTACTAGATAAAATCTAGTAGCCAGGCCCCACCCTCTGAGTGATTAAGTTAGACTCTTTATGAGTGAAGTTTGGGCATCAGAATTTTAAAAAGCTTTCCAGCTTTTTTGAATCAAACATGCAGCTGAGGTTGAAGACTGCTGCCTTATTTTCTTATGCTTATGAAGTGCTTTGATGGGGAGACTGAACACCTAGAAGAATAGTGAGTTTAGCTCTTGGTTTTGATTTTCTGGGCAAGTTGTGTAACATGTCTGATACTCAGATTTCTATCTCATGGTGTTGTCCTCAAGATCCAGAGAAAAGACACATGAAGACCCTAAGCAGACTGCCTGGATCTCAGCAAACCACGAACGTTGGCCATTATGATATTGTTGGCACTGAAGACAGAGAAAGAAAGAAACAAAAGCCATGATTGATTATTGTCAGAAAGAGTTTTGCCAACCTATATTCTCTCTGAAATGTAAATATTTCCCTAGGCTTTGTCTAGGTGTCTGTCCCTTTTTATCTGTTTAGATTGCATTCCATTGGCTCATCTGCTCTACTATTACAAATGCTTCTTCAGTTGAATAAATTTTCTTCTATCATATCTTTCAGCATTTTCTTTCCCTCTAGTAATAATCTATAACTCTCTTTCCTGCTGGGCCCATACTTCTCTTTCTAGTTTCTGGGAGGACTGTTAAGTTTATTTTTTTATTTTTATTTGCATAGTTTTACAAGTCAAAAGCTATATAAGTCTTTTTTTATTTAAAAAATGACCAGGGCGCCTGGGTGGCTCAGTGGGTTAAGCCGTCAGATTCCCGATTTCAAGCTCAGTTCATGATCTCAGGGTTGTGAAATCAAGCTCTGCATGGGGCTCCACTCAGTGGTGAGTCTGCTTAAGATTCTCTCCCTCTTCCTCTGCCCCACCTCTGATCTCTCCCTTTCTCTAAAATAAATAAACAAAATCTTCTTAAAAATGACAATACCAGTGCTTATTCTCTCCAGAGAATAAGCTTTATTTATTTATTTATTGTTATTTATTTATTTTATTATTTTTTAGTTTATTTTTTATTTTATTATTTTTAAATTAATTTTTATTTTTTGAAGATTTATTACATATATATGTAAATTTATTTATTTATATTATTTATTATTTATTTATATATAAATATATATCTATATATATTTACCTCCATGTGGTCTACTTTTATCTCAAGCTGAATTTTTTACTTTGCTGATTGTTTATTCAATATTTAATGGTTTCCTAAATCCTATCAAGAATATGAATCATAGACTTTCTAAAGCTCATTTCCTGAAATATTTCACATAATAATTGTTTCTTCATAAGTCATTGCTTCTGACTCCATAGAACCTTAAATACATTTTTAATTTTTGTGGCTTTTAACGAATCTGGTAATTTGTTTCCATTTTTTCATTCTGGCAGTGGAAATTTATATTTAATCTTTTTGGATGACTAAAGAAGATTTTCTTAGGTGATAAGTGACTTAGGTAAAGAGGCAAAGGGAAAGATGAACTTTTCTCTGATTTTGTTTTGCTAGAGTTTCAGAAAATGGGAGGGAATTGGAGCCAGGCACATAAAGAGTTTCTTTTCCCTGTTTGTTCCTAATTCCACAGCTGAGGCTCAGACTCCAACTCGTCTTGGCACAAGTGCCTCCTGGAGCTCCCTGCTTATTGCCTGCTGCTGCTTCTAGACATCAGGGCAAATGGGAGAAGTGTGTTCATGGGGTCCTTACTCCACGTGGCATTCAGTGCCTGACAAGAAGAAACTCTCCCTTAAACTAAGTGTCCCAAGCTGGCCTTAGCATTGGCACTTAGAGGTTGAGGAGCTTTCTGATGGATAAAATGCATCTTCTCCTGTAGACAACTGCGGGTTAATGGACCTTTCCTTCAACCTGTCCCATTTCCACTATATCTTACAGAAATTCCTCCAGATTTCTATTCTATGTGATATTCTTCAATCATTTCTTGTACACGTTTTTCTCTATTTTTGCATTGCCCTGGCAGTTCTAAGGGGATCTAAAGATGAGGGACAGCTATGTTTGTGCATTCCACACACTTCGCTTAGATCCCAAAGTTATTTTCTTACTTTTCCTCCCCCTAGAAATGGATTAGTTATAATATGCAAGCTAAAAATTTAATATTTTACATTGACCCTATGAAGGACAAGTGTAATCTCCCACAAAAAGTCCCCTGATAACCACCTTGTGGGCAGAAGATGATGGGGCTCTACTTAATTACATTATTTATAATTAATTACTTATTCCAGTAGGCAGATTCCTAGGATTTCTAGGTGGAGGAAAATTAAGAAAGCGAAGGAGATGAAGCATGAAATTATTATATCACTTATTCAAAGTGACATGGCTGGGTCTGTGGGGGTTGGAGTTCAGATGATACTGCCTGAGTCTAGGACCCACGCTTTTTAACCACCTGACTCCAGACCTAGGGAGCAAGTAAAACGATAAGCTCTATTTTGGAGGTATGGGAATTGAGGCTCAGAAACAATAAGTAAGTTGTTCAAGATAAGTTGTGAATTTGGTGCTTGAAACTTTGTCTAACTTCAGCAATGCTACATGAAGCAAATTCTAGAAGTCCAAAATTAATTAGAAATAGCTTCAGAGATTATATTATTTCAAAGCATAGTCCCTCATTTTACAGGTAATCTGTAATCACTAAAATCACTTACCTGGACCCGTCAGGAGCCGGTTCTATGCAGCAACTCAAGTTTACATATTAAAGGGAGCTATTGTTTAAAATACTAATTCTATAAAAAAAAACCTAGTTGAGGGATCTGATTCTTGATGTCATCACAGCTCTTCCTAATAAATTCAAGTGCCGCATTGTTTCTCTGCAACAAGAAGACAACTGGGGAAAAGACTCTCTAGACAGTGAGACTATTGTAGGGGCTGTGGGACCCAGAAATTTTCACGAGAGTAAAAATGCCCTTTGAGATCAAAGCAAATTGTCTTCTGAGCGGTGTCCAGTGGGCCATCCTCTGAAAAGTGACCCACTGTTCAGCACAGCTCTTTCCAAGACACTGAATTGGAGCCAGCTGGTGCCTGGAACTACCTTGCATGTCACCTTCTGATCTCCGTTTGAAGGCCAACTGTATGTGATTAAGCAAAAGAGACACAGAGCTTGTGTTAAGCTCAGGATGTAACTTGCTGAATGAATAGCAATTGACTTGAAAATTGAACGAATGGATTGAATTTCTCCTTTCTCCTTCTTTCTCTTTTTAATATAGAAAGATTAAATCCTCCGGACCTAGTCAAATTGGTGCTTGCTGTTTTTGAGAAAGATATTCTTGAGACAGGGGTGTTAATTATGATTTGAATACAGAGAAATTTTTACCCAAACATGTGCATCATGTAATGGCAAAATATGGCTCCAAGTGAAGGCATATTTTGGTCTTTTAGCACTTCTGTTATGGTGGCCAAGTAAATCCTCACCCTGCCCACTCCAAGCTCTTGCTGGTTCTTAAACCTATCTACCCATTGGAAACACCTTGAAAATTAAAAAAAAAAAAAAAAAGGAAGAAAGAAAGTATTAATGCCATTGGTTCTACCCAACAGATTCTAATTTAGTTAATATTGGATGTGGGTGTGAGAACAGGGATTCTTAAAAGCCCCCAAGGCAATTCTAATGCACAGCAAAGTTTGAGGAGCACTGGGAACTACTTTAAGCCCCTTCCCTTCAAATAGGCACCAGCTGCAAGCGTGCTTTACACCAATATGTTTGCTGAATATAAACACTGCAGTGCAAACTCTTGCACCAAAGAACCCTGAGCTGCTTGTGGACAATCTTCGGAAAAGTTTGAATTTATAAACTGATAATACATATAATTCCGTGGGCTCCATATGGTTCCTGTTATCTTGAGGGAACTATACACATTTGCCTTGCCCCTGGATGAAAAGATAAATAACAGATGTGGGTAATTTTTATCATACTTGTAGTGGAAAATGATAGAAAAATAAGAAAGGAAGGGGGCAGAGAGAGAGAAGGAAAACACATGAAAATAAACCTCAAATTAATCATTCTAGGCTATTTTGCATTTTTAAGGTCCAATGGCAAAGTAGACTAGAAGGAATTGTGTCACATAATTCACCATAGCTAAGGGAGGCCATCTCTACAACATTAAAAAATTTGGTATTAATAGAGTAAACTTAATCAAATTTTACACATAAAATTTTTAGATAGCTTCCTATGCACCAAGCACTGTTCTGAGCATTTTATATTTTATATTTACATTAAGCATTACATTGCCCATCTAGGCATTTTATGTATAAGCAAACAAGTATTAACTTATTTAATTCCCATTACAACCTCGAGATAAACATTATTTTGATCCCTATTTTACAGATGAAGAAACTAAGACCCAGAGAACTGAAATAATTTGTCCAATAACCAAATAATTTGGTTACTATGTAGTGCAGCCATGAACTGAGCCCAAATAGTCTCGTCTCACATATGATTCTCAGCATCACCTAGAGAGCTGGTGATGACCTGGTCTTCACAGAGGGAAGACCCTTCCTGTCTACAGAGGTGAAGCTGAATGAATTCCATGGAAGAATGGCACCAAGTTTCTTTTAATTTCTTAAAAGGATTTATCCATTTGATTGGTCATTTTAAACAAGGCATAATTTATATACATAATTATGTACTTTAAAGTATACAGTTCAGGGGTGCCTGGGTGGCTCAGTCGGTTAAGCTGCTGCCTTCGGCTCAGGTCATGATCCCAGGATCCTGGGATCAAGTCCCACATCGGGATCCTTGCTCAGCACAGAGCCTGCTTCTCTCTTTGCCTCTGCCTGCTTGTGCTCTCTCTCTCTCTCTCTCTGATGAATAAATAAATAAAATATTTTAAAAATGGGGGGGGTGCGCCTGGATGACTCAGTCCATTAAGCAGCTGCCTTCAGCTCAGTTATTGATCCCAGAGTCCTGGGATCAAGCCCCATGCCGGGCTCCCTGTTCAGCAGAAAGCCTGCTTCTCCCTCTTCCTGTGTCTGCTTCTCTGCCTACTTGTGCTCTCTTTATCTCTTTGTCAAATAAATAAATAAATAAAATCTTTTAAAAAAAAAGATTTTGGCTAGCTCAGGTCATGATTTCAGGGTTGTGAGATCAGGCCCCAACATCAGCTCTGTCCTGGACATGGAACCTAACTAGAATTCTACTCTCTCTCTTTCCATCTCCCTCTGCCTCTCTCTGTCTCCCCCTCCCTCTAAAAAAAATAAATAAAAATAAAGTATACATTTCAGTAATTTTTGGTAAATGTGTACAAACAGCATAACAAATATGTTTCATAATTTTTCCCTTGCCCCAAACTGTTTTATGTCCCTTAGCAGTCAAAGGGACTTTGACTTACTAAGCTCCAGTAAAACCATTGATCTGCTTTATTACTATAGTTTTTCCTTTACTTTGATTTGTGTTTGAATGTTAAGCCAACATTGCATTTCTAAGTTAACTTGGCCATGATATCTTTTATAAATAGTTTTATTATAATTGGCCTGTACGATGCTTGCTTGTGCTGGCCTTGCCTGGTTGGTATTACGATTACACAGTGCCCACAAAATGAGCTGGGAAAAGCTTTCTCTTTCTAAGGAAATAATTTATGCATTATTAGAATTATTTGTTCCTTAAATACTTTGCTAATTTTACTTTGAAAGTATTTAATCCTAGAGATTTTTGAAGGAAGATTTAAAAATATTGACTCATGAGGTTCCTGGGTGGCTCAGTCTGCCTTCAGCTCAGGTCATGATCTCAGGGTCCTGGGATTGAGCCCTGTGTCTGGGTCCCAGCTCAGCAGGGTGCCTGCTTCTCTCTCTCCCCTCCACTTGCCCTCTCTCCCTCTCAAATAAATAAAATCTTTAAAAAATATATTGATTCTGGGGTGCCTGGGTGGCTCAGTTGGTTGGGTGACTGCTTTCGGCTCAGGTCATGATCCTGGAGTCCCGGGATCAAATCCCACATGGGGCTCCAAGCTCCATGGGGAGTCTGCTCCTCCCTCTGACCTTCTCCCCTCTCATGCTCTCTCTCACTCTCTCTCTCAAAAAAATAATCTTAAATTATATATATATAGATAGATAGATTCAGTTCTTTAAGTAGTCTAGTTTATTTTTCTAGGAATTTCTTCTTTTCATCTAAATTTTCAAGTTTGCTTGTTTAAAGTTTTTCTGATAACTCCTTATTACTTTTTTAAGGCTTATGCAAAAAATTTTTCTTTTTAAATTCAACTAGCCAACATATAGTACATCACTGGTTTTTTATATAATGTTCAATGATACATTAGTTGCATATAACACCCAGTGCTCATCATATCTTGTGCCCTCTTTAATGCCCATCACCCAGTTACCCTATCCCCCCACTGACCTCTCTTTCAGCAACCCTCAGTTTGTTTCCTGGAGTCAAGAGTCTCATGTGGTTTGTCTCCTCTGATTTCTTCCCATTCTGTTTTACACCCCTACTCTTATTGTCCTCTCCGCTATTCCTTATGTTCCACATATGAATGAAACTATGTAATAACTGTATTTCTCCGATTGACTTATTTCACTTAGCATAATCCCCTCCAGTTCCATCCATGTCCATGCAAGTGGTAGATATTCTTCCTTTGTGATGGTTGAATAATATTCCATTGCATATGATCTATTAGAACTTCATCAAGATAAAAAGTTTCTGCACAACAAAAGATTTATTTTTTCTTTTAGAGCAATTCACAACAGAGTGGAGAAGAAGGTATAGATATTTTCATTTATTCCCTGCTCCAACACATGCATAGTCTCCCACATTATTGACTTCCCTGAGTAATACATTGATGAACCTACATTGACACATCATCACCCAAATTCCATGGTTTACATTAGGATTCACTCTTGGTGTTGCACATTCTATGTCTTCAGACAAATGCGTAATGACATGTATCCACCATGATAGTATCATATAGAATAGTTCAACGGCCCTAAAAGTCTTCTGTGTTGTGCCTCTTCCTCTCTTCCTTTTGTCTGTCCCTGGTCACTACTGAGCTTTTTACTGTCTTCTCCAGAATGCCATATAGTTGGAACCATAGAATATGCAGCCTTTTTGGTTTGGCTTCTTCCACTTAGTAATAATATTCTTTTAAGGCTCTTCTGTGTTTTTTCATGGCTTGATTGTTTATTTCTTTTTAATAATGAATAATATTCCATTCTCAGTTTATTTTTCCATTCATCTACTATAAAACTCTTAGTTGCTTCCAAGGTTTGGAAATCATGAATAAGCCTACTGCAAACACCCATGTGTAGGCTTTTATGTGTGGACATGAATTCTGGAGACTTTCAAGTAAATACCAATGAACGTGATTGCTGGATCATATGATAGGAACACATTTAACTTTGTAAGTAACTGTCTTCCGAAATGGCTGTAGCATTTTTGCATTCCCAACAGCAGTGGATGAGAGTTCTTCTGGCTCCTCATATTCACCAGCATTTGATGTTGTCAATGTTCTGTGTTTTGGCCATCCTAATAGGTGTTGTAGGGCTATCTCATGGTGATTTCATATTTCTCTGATGACATATGATGTGGAACATGTTTTCATATACTTCCCTGCCATATGTGTATCTTCCCTGGTGAGGTGTCCTTTAAGGTTTTGGCGCATGTTTAAATGGGTTGTTTATTTACTTATTGTTGGGTTTTAAGAGGTCTTTGTGTATTTTGAATAGTAGTTCTTTATCAGATATATCTTTTGCAGATGTTTTCTTCTAGTCTGTGGATTATCTTTTTTATTCTCTTGACAAGGTTTTTTTTGCAAAGCAGAACTTTTTAATTTTAACGAAGTTTAGCTTATCAATTATTTCTTCATGGTTTATGACTTACCACTTTTCAAATTTCAACAGAATGTAAAGTTATGTTTCTCTTTCTATCCTCCTTTCCCCCAGATATTTTTGTTATTTATTTTTAATTTAATTAAGTTGTGGTCAAAGACAATATTTTGTATGATTCGCATGCTTTTGTCTATACTGAGACTTTGTTTACAACCCACAATATGGTCTATTCGTTATTATTGGTTATTATTAGTTACAATTGGTTATTATTCCCTGAATACTTTAAAGAATGTATTTTCTACTATTGTTGAGTGGAGTGATCTATAAACAAATAGGGCAAGTTAGTTGAGAGTGTTTTTCAAGTCTTTCATATTATTACTGCTATTTTATCTACTCTTAACAATTAGTGAAAGATAGATATTGACATCTCCAATTATAATTGTGGATTTATCTATTTCTACTTGTAGTTTTGGTTAGTGTTATCATGATGTATCTTTATTCCATCCATTTTCTTTTATCCAATGTATCTTTGTATTCACATAGATAAGATACATGTATTGGATTGTATATAATACTATATGTTGAATGCAACATATATCTTGGTTCTTGCCTTTTTATCAAATTTGACAATCTTTGCTCTTTTAATTAGGCATTTAGACCATTTACATTCCATGTGGTTATTACTGTGGGTTAAGTTTATATCTACCATTTTGCAATTTGACTTCTAATTCTATTCTTTGTTCTCCCTTTCCTCGTTTTTTGCCTTCTTTTTGCCTTGAGTATTTTTTATTGCAGTTCATCTTTTTGTTGGCTTATTAGTTATTGTTTTGCTATTTAAGGAGTTGCTTTCAGGTTTATAATATGCATTTCTAAGTCATCACTGTCTACCTTGTAGTGATGTTATATTATGTCATGTACACGTAAGAACTTTATCATAGTAGACTTTTACTTCTCCCCCACCAAGTAATTGTGCTGTGGTTTTCATATATTCACTTTTACCAATGCTATAAACCTTGTATGACTTTGCAGTTGTTTTTGTTTAAACAGTCAACAACTTTTTAATGAGATTTGAATAATAATGAATAATACTGTATTGTGTACTTATCCACATAATTATAATTTCTGGTGCTCTTCCTTCCTTTGTGTAATCTATATTTCCAACTGGCATCATTTCCTTTTGCCTGAAAATGCTGCTGATGAATTATTAGTATATTTGAAAAAATCTTTATTTTCTTCATTTAAAAAATATTTTTGTGAGGTATGGAATTCTATGTTGATAATTTTTATTCCATTACTTTAAAAATGTTGATCCACTGTCAAAATGTCAAAGTCCTACATAAGCCAAACAAGCTGCCATGTGGGGTAGAATGTGCTGTGATAAATACAACCATCTTCAAGGAGGACCTGTTCTGGTGGGGAAGGCTTACAAACCAAAAGATCCAGTAATGGCTGGTTTTCATTGAATTTACATGAATGCCCATTTAATATATAACTTATGGGGATCCATCTGCTGTGATTCATCAGTCACAAGCATCATGGAGCATGAAATTCTCAAAATACTATTCACATTGTTGCTACATTTGTCTTGATGAACTGCAGCAAATAGGACTGGCCATCCCCACTGGCTTTTACAAATCCTACAACACTTCAATGAATAAGACTAGATTCATGGCAGAGCAGGAAATGAAATCAATACTGGGAATAGAAAGGAAATGTTGGTCTATCGCTTTCTCTGTGATACTCTCATAATTTCATTACACTTTCAGATTCATGAAACACAGTAAAATAACTTTAAGGAAAATATTTCTATTGTTCACGTGGGTGCTGTGTGCATTTGTTACACTCTGTCCATGATTACAGATGCTCACTTTGTACCAAGGAATGTGCTAAGTGTGTTTTATATATTGTCCCACTGCAGATTGTATAACAACCCCACAACATAGACAAGGTCATCATCCTTATTTTATAGAGGAGGAAATTAATGCTTAAAGTAACTTCAGGATCAGTCATAATGGATCAGGAAGGGCCAGGATTTGAACCAGGGAAGTTAGGTTCCACTATGTCTGGCCACACTGTTCTTGCTGTGCCACTACCATGTATGAATCACAGGTGTAGGTGTTGTCAGCTAGAGGGAGTGCCCTGTTTCCAGCCTTATTATTGGAAAGTAGAGCTGATCACCTTTGTAATA
Organism: Taxidea taxus jeffersonii; assembly: GCA_003697995.1. Lineage (NCBI taxonomy): Eukaryota > Metazoa > Chordata > Mammalia > Carnivora > Mustelidae > Taxidea > Taxidea taxus. The sequence goes on from RCUC01157475.1 coordinate 37,577, forward strand.
CTGCTGTTGAGAGAGAAAATATAAGAGTCACCAGAAAGCTAACAGCTCCTCTTATCACACTGTATAAAATAATCAATAATGGTATATTAATCAATAATGGTATATAATGATAATGGTATATAACAATAATGGTATATAACAATAATATAACAATAGTGGTATATAACAATAATGGTATATAATAATGGTATATTAATCAATAATGGTATATGATATATATATGACCTATGTATATGGCATAAAAATATAATATAATACAAATAAGCTTCCTGTACAGAAAAATAGTTGAGATAATGTGGATATATATATCTCCATAGATTGTCAACTCTTTTGTCTCATAAATTCACCAGTGTCTGAACAATACTAAAGTTAATATTTACAAAGCCTAACAGCTTCCCTCTATATGTATATGTACACATACACACACAAGCATATATGTACTCACTGGGAAGTAAAAGTCCTCTTCCATTTACGCCAATCATGTCAGTGTAAATGTACATGGGGGAGACTTTCTGTTCAAAGGAGGCTTCCTCCCTGTGGCTTTTTTCCATGTCTCCCAGAGCAAAGCAAATTCTCTCTTTGAGTACACTGCTTGCGTCTCCAAAGCAGATCTTTCATGCTGTCTCATATGGGTACCTGCCAAGCACGCGTCTCCTTTTCTAGAGTGAAGTAAGGTCTAAGGGCTTTGTGTGGAGTGTCCATGGCTGCCTGAATGTGGGACCTGCTCAGCACATATGCTGGTATGTGTCTGAATATTTTTTTCAATGTGAAACCTCCCTTGGTCAATAAGAACAAATTTTTGCTCACTATGGACTTCCGTTTATTTGCTTGTTTTTTCAAGTTTTTATTTAAATTCTAGTTAGTTAACATATGGTATAGTATTGGTTTCAGGAGTAGAACTTAGTGATTCATCGCTTACGTAAACATCCAGTGCTCATACCAACAGGTGCCCTCCTTAATGCCCATTCCCATCTCGCCCATCCCCCATCCACCTCCCTTGACTTCCCTGTGGTAACACATCTCCGGCTTTATAGAATGAGGGGTAAGTGTGAAAATTGGTAAGTTCAATCCCTATCTTTGCTTTTGGCAAGTTGAAATTTATTTTCAGGCAAGTTGGTTCAATATAAGACTTTCCCCAGGGTGAGGGGCCAACAGAGTGAAAAGAATGTCATTTTTCAGTCGGCAGAAATAGAGGTAAATCAATCTGGTGCCCACATGCTCTGTGAATGCTGGCAGCCTGCCAGAGTTCAGGTCTCAATTAAACAGATTAGGCCAAAGAAAGCACAAATGCAAACCCAGGCAAATTACCCAAAATTGCTGTTATTCCAGCATTCCAACACACTGGATTTCTGAATATAAACTGTCCCCCAAAATATTATGGGTTAAGACTAGGATAACAAATCCTCTGGCCAACACCATATCTATCTGCTTGACTTTTAGAGCTGCAGGTCCCCATCTAAGGCTTATCCTCATGTACCAGGTAGGAGGGCCCCTGGGCCTCTGAGTGTGTGTGTGTGTGTGTATGTGTGTGTATTTGAGCACACACACTGCACACTGCAGATTCATCACGTCAAAGGCAGCACTTGCTCTGCAGACCTTGTTAGAATAACCACATCACACAGTGGTTTCTTTCTAAATAAACAGAGAAGGAGAGCTGGCCGACAAGGCCCTTATAGGATATTCCGGGCCAAATTCAATCCCTGAATGCAGCCCCTGAATGCAGACAGGCAGCTTTCTGTGCTGGCCTGAGGGACAATATCATCCATCCTGTGCACAGACTCCACAGTTGCATCTTATTCCTGACTTCTGTGAAATAATGACCCTCTCCTCCCATGATTTGAAGAACACATGGGGAGGAAATAGCAGATCTGAGCTAACTGGTTCAGGAATTCTAACCAGATGATGGAAAAATGTTTTGTCAGTGTTGGAGTTCTTTGAATTTTTAAGAGCCCTGTATAATCTAATAAACAGCCTTTTCAAGATAGAGTCCAATATGGGGCCAGCAGGACTATCTGCCATTATTCCAATATCATTTTGCCAGCTCTTTTATTTCAACTTATCCAGAGAAGAATCCAAAATATAGCATTCCTTCTTAGTCTTCCTCCAACTTTCTTTTTAGCAAGAGTATAAAAGGTTTTTTCTCCTGTAAGCAAAACAAAAAAATGACACAACTGAAGAAAAAAAAATGCCTTGTGAAATGGCATTGTGTTTTCAACTTTATTAAATAAGCCAAAAAAAAAAAAAAAAAGGTACTTTTAGAAGTTAATTAAACCGGCATTGGTTTGCAGAGGTGTTGGCTAGTTGTCTAGTTGAGCGATTAAGGGGCATCTTTGATTTGTTTTTATGTTGTTTGTTTTCAGCTTTTGTCCACAAGAAGCAGCCACTTCCATCCAGGAAGTCTATAAAAGCACCAAGACTCCTCAGAGATCCATGCTTTTGGCCAAGACTTTGCCGGGGGAGGCATTTTCCTGGATGAAAACTCAGGACTTTACTCTGAGCACTTCCCCTGGGACCTCAGCAGGACAGTGATTGATTTTCCTGCTTCCTGGAGAATATGGTCTACAGGAATGAAGGCAGAGTTCACCCTTTTTGGCAAATCCTTCTTCCTGACCCTCTGACCATTGTCTACCCGGATGTCCAGGTCAAGCCTGCTGGTTGACAAAGCTCCATATTTCATGATTATCTGCTCTTCATTAAAAAAAAAAAGGCCTTTCTCTAATTACAACTAGTTGAGAGCAAGAAAGTGATTTCACAATAAGAACTAATTCACAGCAAGGTAAGAATGACATAACTATTTTGAGATACCACTTCCAGAAGTTTGTTCATACAAATAGGGGCATTTTTTTTCTTTGATCATTTCATTTTTGTTTTTTGAGTATTATATATTCTGTCCCTGAGTGTCCTACCCTAGTCCCAATTTTAGATTTGCAATATATAATCATCATAACTTTAATCCAAAGGGATAAATCTAAGTTTCTAAGCATTGTGATAGATAAAAAAGACATCTCTAAATCCCTAAATTATGCCATATTGGAAACTGATTACTCATCTTTCTCTCTCGGTATTCCTATATCTGAACAGGACTGAGGGCTGAAAGCCATCCTAAGATTTCCTTGAAGGATACTTTCTTTGCATGGGAGATGGAGCAAAGCAGTCCAATACAGGAGGGCATGTCCTATAGAGTAAAATTAACAAGTGTATAATATAACTTTTCTCTGCTGGGTCAAAAGTCTGCTTTCTTCAACAGTTTCTACCATTTGCACCTCTATTTATGAAGTGATACAGAAGAGATGAATACAGAAGACATACAATGAGTTATCTATTAGCACAGGAAGAGGCTTTCTGAGGAATCTTACAGTTCATGTGGATACAGAGCTACAGAAGACAAAAGTCAAGGTCAGGGTAAAATGAGCTCCTGAAAACCTAAAGACATTGGAGCAGATAGCACAGATGAGAGTTCAAAACCTCAGAGATCCAAATGGTTTTCCTAGTGGAAAATTCACTGATTATGACCCAAAAAGGGAAGTGGGACAGAGACAGCAGTCACCAAGCAGATAAAAACTTAAATGTCTGTAAAGGGAAAGTCAATGTGCCCCAGGTGCCAAAAGCATAAACATTAAAAAAAAAACTCCTAGAAGTTTGATGAAGTTCATGTATGTCAGTGGAACAGTGCCCTTCCTCCATCTTTCTCTGGAAGGCCAGGAAAACCCAGTGCCATCTTGGTTGGAGTTTGTTGGGAGGGAAAGAGAGAGGTTAAAACCCAGGAGAAGGAGTGAGATCTCCAGGAATAATTTTCAAGAACATCTTAGGTTAATGGGAGCAATATCTTCAATGGGGACCAAAGATGGGGGACAAATTGCCCTGAAAACAAAGATTTATATTATTCATTTAGAGTAGAAAAATAGGACTTGGGATTCTCAAACTTGTTCCCAACTATTTCAAAATACTTCAAAAACTCCTGATTGCTATTGTGCAAATTCAAGTTTCCTTCAAGGTTATTGATGCTTCACGTACCATGATGTCTGTGCTCTTTCATTCCCAAGATAATTCCTTCTTCCAAAGGAAGGAAGTCACTGATGGAAATCCTTTTAACTTTGTTGAAGAGCAAATGTGTATTTATTCCCACTGAAAGAATTGGTCTACATCAGTACTTCTTGAAGGAAGTCTATAAAGAGCAAATATATATCGAAACTTGATATTTTAAAAGTAATCTAGAAAGATGATGGGATATAAGTGTCCTGCAAAATTCCTGTCTCTTCTGGGAGCTGTGAAATCCCTCTCTCCCTCTCAGTCCCTCTGGTGTTTGAATTACATATTCATGTAGTTTTCCACATCCATGACCAAGTCTTCTCCCACACTCCTTCATGCCAGGAACTCCATCCCAGCCATGCTTTGTCCTAAACCTCCACTCCTTCTCTTATGTATTTCTTGAAGCACCATGATTTCCTTGAACAAGAAAACAAGCTTTTTACCTCACTGTCTTTTTTTTTCTGTAGAACATGTAGCCATGACATCAACCATTGTACATAAACTGTATACATTCTTTATTTGTATATTTGTTCATGGGTATGGTTGCTGTTTGCATGAATGATTTAATGTTCTCTGTAGAATTATTCCTTCTTTTAAAAAAAAAGATCTATTTATTTATTTGTGAGAAAGAGAGAGAGAACAAGCAGGGGGAGATGCAGTGGGAGAGGGAGAAGCAGATTCTCTGCTGAGCAGGGACCCCCAACTTGGGGATCCATCCTAGGTTCCCGGGATCATGACCTGAGCCGAAGGCAGATACTCAACCAACTGAACCACCCAGGGGTCTCTAGAATTATTCTCTTCTATCTGTGTCAATAATGTCCACATTCAGTTGTAACCTATTTACTTTTTTTTAAAGATTTTATTTATTTATTTATTTATTTATTTGTCAGAGAGAGAGAGAGAGAGAGAGAGCACACAAACAGGCAGAGTGGCAGGCAGAGGTGGAGAGAGAAGCAGGCTCCCTGCCGAGCAAGGAGCCTGATGCCGGACTTGATCCCAGCACCCTGGGATCATGACCTGAGCCGAAGGCATTGGCTTAACCTGCTGAGCCACCCAGGCATCCCCAGTTGTAACCTATTTACAGGTAGAAAATATATCCTTCAGTTTTCAAATATATTCTTGCAGTTTTCAAAAATGGGCATATATACATGTGCCCTAAGATGCAGAAGGAAATATTGGCACCCAGGTGCCCCCACAACAAAATACTTTTAAGAAACTATACTCACGGGGTGCCTGGGTGGCTCAGTGGGTTAAAGCCTTTGCTTTCGGCTCAGGTCATGATCTCAGGGTCCTGGGATCGGGCCCCACATCGGGCTCTCTGCTCAGTGGGGAGCCTTCTTCTGCCTCTCTCTCTCTGCCTGTCTCTGCCTACTTGTGACCTTTGTCTGTCAAAAAATAAATAAATAAAATCTTAAAAAAAAAAAAGTATACTCACTGACCCAAATGCTAAACAGATCAGAGGTGCCAGAAATCAAAATGGTAATTGAATTCATATTCAAAATGTGAGCAATTACTATTTCATTTTTGGCTATTCACAGAAATAGCAGGACTGAATTGCATTTGTGGATGAGAGAATATAGCTTTGTTTTTTTCTGTGTTAGTTGGTTTCTGTCTCTTGAACTAATATTACTTTTCCAGAGAATCTGCTTCTCCATTTGTCCAGCTTTTCATTTTTCCATGGTTGTAATCTCTTGTAATTATGGGAAAAAAGTTTTTCCTGGATCAGCAGCTCTGAGATTAGTCAACTGGGAGCCGACCTGAGTATTCCCAATTGGTGCTAATAATCTTTGCAGTTTTCAGGACAGATTCAGTTCTGCTCTGAGACTGAAAACAACTGGAAAATGCACGACTTAAGTCGGATGGTCTTTGCATCCACTGTTAAATGTACTTAATGCTTATTTAAAATTTTTTTGTAATTTATTTTCTTTCTTTAAATAACCTCCACAGTAATTAAAGCCAGTCATGAATTACTGAAGTGTAATTCAAAATACCAGAGTCTAAAGAGCCAGGGGATTGCTTGAATAAACAAATGCCAAAGTTCAGAAGAGGGTCAGAAAGTTGGATGTTGTCCTTACTTTTGAAGAGTGCTGTCAATTGAATACATTTGTCCTTAAACTGAACGCAACCTGAAAGGGCAAAATATTCCTCAAATTAGCTCTTCTTGTACCTCGTGATGTGTACTTAAGAAAATATGAAGTCTCCGTTTTGCTCAATTCTTTTTAGAACTAATCCATGTTCATGTTCAACATGTAACAATCATGATCTTTGTTATTGGCCAGTTTATTCATCCATCTATCCATCCATCTATCCATCCATCCATCCATCCATCCATCCATCCATCTACCCATGTCCTCTGGATTACACCAGAGAATACAACAATCTCTGTTCATGTGGAGCTTAAATTCTAGTGGGTGGAGAATAAACATAATAAATAAGCAAAATATATAGTGTGTGAGCTCCTATGGAACAAATAGAGCAGGATAGGGGGAGATCGGGAGAAGGCGGACTGTCATTTTAGAAGGGAAGCAGGGGTGCTGGGACAGTGTCACTGAGAAAGTGACTCTTAAATAAAGACTTAGGAAAGTGGGTTAGTTAAGAGAAGGGAGTGACCCAAGCAGACAGAAAAAATGGTGCAGGAGTCCTAGGGAGGGAGGGAGAAAGGGAGAGGTTGGGTGGTCAATGACCAGTCAAGCATCTGGGTTGGGGGAGGGGGGAGGGTGTGATGCAGAAGATGAGGTCAGACGGATCATGGCTGGGGGGTTATATACGGGCTCCTAGGCGACTGTGGAGATCTTGACTTTTACTCTGAGTGAAATGGGAGCCATCAAAAAATTTTAAAGGCAGGACTGGCATCACCTCTCCTCAAAGGCCCACCCTGGCTGCTTGCTGAGACTAGATTGTGGCAGGCAAGGGAAGGGGCAAGGAGTCAGGGTTTGAAGTGATGGCAGTGATTTTGATGTAGACCAGAGTGGTGGCAGGGAAAGTGCTGGATGGTGCTGAGACTGAGTCCAGCTGAAGGTGGGCTGCTGGATGGGTTAGAATAATCATATTGTTATCAGACATTCTTTCAGTCAGTGAAACACTCCTTCCCACTTCTCCTGGATCTAGCATGATACCACCCCTACAGGATCCCATTCTTCTTGTCATCTGCATTTTCCTAACTACCAGTAAAGTTGAATCTCTTTTCTAGTGTTCATTGGTCATTTGTATTTCCTCCCATGGATCAGCTACTTATACTTCTAGATTCTTTTTCTCTCCAGTGGTCTGGTTGCCTTTCCTTTAGTGGTTATATATTTTGCAGATATTTTCTGCTAAAATGTATTTGGTTTTTTGTTTTTGTGTTTAAATATTGTCGGTGATGTCTTTCACTGGGCAGGAAATTTTCCTTTTAATGTCATTAAATCTGATTTTATTTTCCTTCTGGTTCTGGGTTTTGTATCTTCCTTGGGAAAATGTCTCCACATCAAGATTTTAAGGAGTCTCCATTACTATCTCTTAATAAATTCTTTTTTTTTTTAAGATTTTATTTATTTATTTGTTAGAGAGAGAGAGAGAACAAGCACAGGCAGACAGAGTGGCAGGCAGAGGCAGAGGGAGAAGCAGGCTCCTTGCCGAGCAAGGAGCCCGATGTGGGACTCGATCCCAGGACGCTGGGATCATGACCTGAGCCGAAGGCAGCCGCTTAACCAACTGAGCCACCCAGGCGTCCCAACTCTCTTAATAAATTCTTAATTTTGGTTTTTACATTTAGCCCTTTCTTTTGTCTGAAAATTATTTTTAATGTAGCTCAAGGCATGAAAGTAATCATTTTCTTCAATTGAGTGGGAAGTATTATTTTCTAAAAAAAAACCCATTGATTCCCACTAATTTAAAATGCCTTCATTTTATATTAAACTCTAGTTATTTAATTCAATAGTAATGTGTATTAAGCTCTGCTACCCACAGACCTCAGTGAGCCTCAGAGTGGCAAAAGGCCACTTCGGGTTCCTGCACTCCATCAGCAGTAAGCTTGGTTAAATTGTCATTAATTAGACCTTATCGTGTTTAAATGTAATGGCTCATTAGCTTTCTAGGAACATTTAATATCTCTTCATGGTAGTTCCAACTACAGATGGTCCCTGACTAAGGATATTTCCACTTGCGATTTTTTGACTTTATGATGGTGCAAAAGCGATCCACGTTCAGTAGAAACCGTACTTTGAATTTTGATCTTTTCTGAGTTAGTGATATTTGGTTCTATCCTCTCTCATGGAGCTGGGCAGCAACAGCCCCAGTGCCCAGTCAGCCAGTGATCACAAGGGGAAACAACTGATTACTCAGAACCATTCTGTCCCCATACAGACTTTCTGTTTTTTCACTTTCAGTACAGTTTCCAATAAGTAACATGAGATATTAAATGCATTATTATTATACAGGCTTTGTGTTAGATGATTTTGCCCCATGGGAGGCTAATGTAAGTGCTCCGAGCACATTTAAGGTAGGCTAGGCTAAGCTATGATATTCAGTGGGTTAGGTGTAGTGTATTAAATTAATTTTCTACTTACAATATGTGATATTCTCAACTTACAGTAAGTTTATTGGGACATAACCTTATTGTAAGTTGAGGAAGATCTGTATACAAATGATTCTATATCTTAACAGATATTTTTTTATACGATAGGAGCAAAAGAGGATAATCTGTAAGAAGCTTTTCAGCTTCACCCTGTCCTCATTATAATGCATCCTTAGTTTCTGTCTTTACTCATGGAAAAGATTTGTCCATCTGTTGGTGGCATGGGCAAGAACACAAGTCAGGAGCTACCTGTCTTACCCATGAGGGAAACACATCAGTCTCCCTTTTCTTTCCTTGCCCCCCAACCTATTCAGGAGGAATTAGAAGAAAGGAGAGAGGGGTCATTGCTGTATGGCTACACACGGCCACAAACAAGGTCGCTTATCACTTTCCATACTCTACCCTCCCACCTTTCCCTGGTGGCATCCAAGTAGGGCTGGTATCACGCTAGACCCAGGAGAGGTGGGAAGGAATGTTTCACTGACTTAAAGAATGTCTGATAAAAGTATAATTATTCTTTTAGTACACAGGAAGCTATCAACTGTATCTAGATAAATAAACTTTAAAATATTGATTTGAACTTGAAATGCATCATTATATGAATCCTTTTTTATGTGAGCTTCAGGGAAAGCATAGCAGGTTTTATATTTCAAAAATACCTTATCTTTAGGGCTCTTCCTTATAAACTATACCCCTGTTTAAGCCAAAGTAATCAAAGGAAAGCTTTGGGATGTGACTGAAGACTGGGAAGGAGACATACTAGCTGGAGTGACATAATGTTTATAATCTTGAGAGGTTCAGTCTTCAGCTTTGGCAGGATCTTGTTGCCTTTGGATACTCCACCTGTGGCTACTCTGCAAAATGCCTCTGCAACTGGATTAATCAGTGGAATCCAACTAAACAGAGAGTGGCAGAAGGAACCTGCAACAGAGGCTGCAGACAGAGGATGGCACTTCCAATAAGGAATAAAGAATAAAGTCCAAGGACAGGGGCAGGCACTGCCAACTGTGGAAATGGTGAAGGCCACGAGTCAAAGACAAAGGTCCTTTGCTTCACAGTTGAAATTAAAAAATTTTAACCAACCAGTACTGGTCATCAGAAAAGGAGGTCAAACATAACCTGCTTGCCAAAACTTGGGGTGGTCTGGGCCACAGGGGTTGTGTGTCGGGGCAAGCCTCAGTTGGGCTCAGGGAAGTGACTATTCTGTATCTACCATTATGTTAGTATTTCAGGATTGAACCAAGAGCATGGCATTATTACCACTTGTGTGTATACATATGTGTGCACACAGGAGCCAGTTGATTGTGAGGCCTGCCATATTTGTGGCAAGAATCAGGAATGAGGTGAAGGGACTAGAGGAAGCTGCCCAGACCTCTGTCACCCATGGAGTTTCTCTGAGAAGAAAAGATTACACGAACCTGAAGTAGCAGACCAACTGCACATTTGCTGAGGATCTCTGTGTTGACCACATTAGGGAAGAGGGGGCCCATATGTGTAGGGATCACTGTTGGCCTCCATGAGAGCTAGAGTTACCCAAGTTCTGTTGAAAAGATGAATCTGGAGTTGGAGATCTGAATTTTGCTCATTTTGAGAATTGACCTCTGAAAGCACACCCCCCCCACGCCCCATACAAATAGCTTTGATAACAACTTCCATTTGGCTGAGACTTTAAATTTTGTGAGGTGCCTTCCGGGACCGTTTTTAATCCTGTGAAGTAATCTGTGTGATTCCCCAGGTTTTACACAGGCAAATTCCTATGACGGTGGTGCAGTGAAATGGATTTTAAACTAAATCCGAACCCCCGTCCTGTGCTCTTTTACCAGAATACAAATTGCATCACACATTTTTAGTTGGGAATCATCTAAAATTTTAAATTTAAAAATCTAAATACATTTTTAAACATCATATAAAGAGTGAGAGAATAGCCATAAGCTGTTGCAGAAACAAGTGGCTTTCTTTACATCAAGGGGTCTGTTGTACTTCTTCCTCCTGCCAGGCCACAAAGACCCCACACCGGGGAAGGAAGGGGCTCACGCCAAGTCACTGTAAATCCCAGGGTCTTTTACAGAAGGACGAAAACTAGAGAAATCACAAGTGGCTCCCAAAACAAAGCTCAGAAAACAATGCTCAAATATACTTAAAAAAAAAAAGAAATCACCAAAATGTACTGACAATCTGTGATTCCAAAGATAAGATGTTTAAACTATATTCAGCATACTAATTTTCTCTTGGAATGCATTCGCCCTTGTCAGTTTCTGTATGTCAGTGGTGGTTTCCCTTTGCGTCATTCCTTATAAATTATTGACCCCTCTAAGAGTTTAGACTAAATGTGCTCATTTGAATTATTTACACAAAAATCTTCATAATCCCATAGAAAAACAAATCTTTATTTTAACAATAGACTTTCATGTTAAAAATAGACTTGGTTTTTGGGAAGGAAGTTTAAGTACTGGGAAAGGTATGTTAAGACCTAAATTATTAGAGGGAATATTAAGGGAAATACTGAATTGATGATTGTGTTTCAAAGGGTTTTGAATGGATAGTTCATCTCTTCACTCTATGAGAACTCCCTCCAAGGAGTGAGCTGTTTGTCACCAACCATGTCCATGTGTCTTTTCTCATTAAAAGACAAGATTTCCAATTCATTGAAAGCATTAACACTGTAATAAAATCTTGAGTATTTACAAAGCCATTCAATACTCTCCTTTATGCTTTAGAGATCAATATGCTCTCCTAACTTATGTTCATTTTATTCTGAAGGATGATTTTGAGCTTTTAAAATGTGAAGACTCCACAACAGTTTTTTTTAAAGTTTGTGGGAACAGATGACTTTATCTTTCACCTACTTCACTATCCCTATCTTTTTTCAAATTTTTTTTTAAAATTTTATTTATTTATTTGACAGACAGAGATCACAAGTAGGCAGAGCAGCAGGCAGAGAGAGAGGAGGAAGCAGGCTCCCTGCTGAGCAGAGAGCCCGATGTGGGGCTCGATCCCAGGACCCTGAGACCATGACCTGAGCTGAAGGCAAAGGCTTTAACCCACTGAGCCACCCAGGCGCCTCTCAAATGTTCTTTTAATTTGATTGCCCTACATACTTCTATCTCACCCATTTGCTGTGCCTTCAAGGTGCCCCCAAATAGAAAGGGAATTTGATAAATTTGCTGCTTTTTCTTCCGAGCATGTGAGCTCTACCCAAAGATACTTCTAGGGGCTTGTGTTCTGTAGGCCTCTTGCCCTTACTGTCATGAGGTTTTACAGAGACACCTCCCAACCCAAAAGATCATTCAAACCCCCGGAGGCCCAAAAGACCCAGATTAAAGAACAATATAATGGCTGAGAGAGAGAGGAAAGGACAGAAGGAAAACATTTAGTGGGTCTCTAAAACTTTAGTTTTTAAGCCTAGTTTCTTGAAAGGTACTTTTGCGTAGGAGGGCCTACCCTTTCCTTTTCTTTTCTCTTCTCTTCTCTTCTTTTTTTCCCCTTTCCTTTCCTTTCTTTTCTTTCTTTCTTTCTTTTTTTTTTTTTATTTTTTTAGTTTCTTTCCAAGTCCTGCTTCTGCGGCTGCTGCTGGATCTTCAGCTCCTCAGCACAAAAGAAGGCACCAAAGTTTCCGAGGCTTTTTAGAGAACAAAAGGGAGCCTGACTCACACTGATAAATTACTTGTGTTAGCACCTGTAAGTCTGTTTCACATTTCACTTCAACCTTTATTCACTGTTGATAACAGCAACGGAAAACCAATCCTGACAGCACTTTGTGCTTTTACAGTATTCAGCAGAAAAGCCCAGCTAATTGTGAGCATATGATTGTTTTCAAGCACCAAATTTTATATGTAGTCCTGCCTCTGATAAACCTACTTATTCAGCACTTGCTAATCATCTAGGCATTTGCTGCTTTTCTCCCATGCTTTGAGCAAGATGGAATTTGATTTCTAAAAAAGTACCTTAGGCAAAGCTGAGAAGTCATCGTTGTTTCTGTCTGTTGTGGACTGTCCTTATGGAGGTGTTTTTTAGTGAACTGCTCTAAGGGAAAGGGAAAAAAAAAAAAAACCTGTTGGAATAGCAAACAAAAGCCCGTGAGCTGGAGTCTTGCAGGAAGGCAGCTCCATTGGTGTCTAGTTTCAGGCCAGACCACTAAGGTCATAATTTCAGGCCATCGATGGCTCTCCCAGATGTCTTTGGTCAAGTTAATCACAGTTGGCTCGAAGGTTGAGATTTCAGGTAATCCATCCTGGTGTAACTGTAAATCGAGAGCTCCTTCTAGCTGAAGGTTGGGAGTTTCAGCCCAGACTGAGATGGGGGACCGTGGATACAGGGCCCCCAGTCTCTGTCTTTTTAGTTTTGTCACTGAAGCTGATTCAGTGACTCTTCCACAAACGCTGAAAAGAGCTGAAGAAGTTCCATGCTAAGCGAGCACATGAATTCATAGTCTTTTGCATCAGAGGGAGCACGTCAAATGTTCTGAGGACAGTCAGAACCGCCCAGGGTCCTGCACCCACCTGCTGAAGGTTTGCATTGGAGTTGATGGCTGAGGGGTGAGCCCTCAGCCAGCCCAATGGGCTACAGAGTGCTCAAGCCAGGCTCTTGCTGCCAGGGAAGCAAAAAGTGCATTCTCCTGTTTCTCTTGCTTTCCTCCCCCCTCCCCCGGCCCCTCAGTCTGTGCCACTTCTCTGCAGCCTTTTCCCTGATTCACATTTAATTCCTATTTAGATCAGAATACCCGACCCTGAAGAGATAAACTCTAATCTGCTCTAGAATTCTAGAATTCCTACCCCTGCTGCCACAGAATATATATAAACACGTGACACTCCCGTACCTGCTATTGCAAATTCATTATTTCCATTGTTTCAGTTAGTCCTCCAGTAATCCTGTGACTTGGGGGTACCACTGTTATCCGCCCCCTAGTTTTTAACAGATGAGGAAATACCAGGGTGAAATAAAACATTGTTGCTGGCCTTCTAGACTGCATGCGCCATGCTGGGATTTCGACCCCAGTCTGGCTGTCTTTCAAGAGCCCGTGCTTCACAGAACCTCCGCGCATGAGTCCCATGCCAACAACCTGATATTTTTGTTTTTCCCATCACCTATTCTGACCTCCCTTCATGGCATACCTGCTGGGAGGTCCCTCCTGAGGTCCCTCATAATCGCACTTGCTCATACAGTGGCCTGTCTCCCGGAGTTCTGGCCCATCTTGGCACCAGCGGGGAGGCGCTACTTGGTTTCTGTTTCAACCTGAACTTTCCAATCTTTTGCATCTTTTGCAGCAAGGGCAAAGTAGAGTGGTCAGGTGAAAAAAAAAAAAATAAGGGCTTGGCTTTCCTTTTATGCCTGCCATCCCAAAGATACTTCTAGATGGTGTGAAGCGATGTTTTTTGAGGTCTCAAAACCATGTCACTCTCAGTTCGGAAGGACTCAGCAGTGGTATTCACAACACGAGAAGATATCAGAATGAAGGCAGTCATCTCTATAAGTCTCTCAGTACAGGAAAAGCAAATATGTGTTTCCTGCATTTTATCTAAGACTATCTGCAACTATGGAACTCCAGCTAAACTTCAAAGTCAATTCTCAGCCCTTTTTGTTACTTACTTTTATTCTTGCTTCTTCTCTGGGTCTACAAATATTAAAAAAAATTTTTTTTTATTTTACAATTGCTGATTTTTATTACATTTGAAAGAAGGGATTGCTTCCAAAGAAAATCATTGATCAATTGACATTTTCACAATTGATTATTTTCCACATTGTCGATTTCTTTTTTTTTAATTTTTTTAATTTTATTTTTCAGTGTTCTAAGATTCACTGTTTATGCACCATCCCCAGTGCTCCATGCAATACATGCCCTCCTTAATACCCACCACCAGTTTCACCCATCCCTTCACCCCCTGCCCTCCCAAACCCTTAGTTTGTTTTTCAGAGTCCACAGTTTTTCATCCTTTGTCTCCTCTCCAATTTACTCCATTTCACTTTTCCTTTTCTTCTCCTAATGTCCTCCCTGTTATTCCTTATGCTCCACAAGTAAGTGAAACCATATGATAATTGACTCTCTCTGCTTGACTTATTTCACTCAGCATAATCTCCTCCGGTCCCGTTCATGCTGATACAAAAGTTGGATATTCACCCTTTCTGATGGCTGTGTAATATTCTATTATATATATGGATGGTATCCTCTTTTCCTACAGCAATTTTTTTTTACTTTATTTAAGCTTTATTTAAACATATGATGTAACCCCACCACCCTCACCCAACCCCTCTTCCCCCCACCCCCCTCAGTTTGTTTTATGACATTAAGAGTCTCTTTTGGTTTTTCTCCCTCCCGATCCCATCTTCTTTCATTTTTACTTTTCCTACCACCTTAACTCCCACCCCCGTTGCATCTCCACTTCCTCATATCAGGGAGATCATGTGGTAGTTGTCTTTCTCCAGTTGACTTATTTCGCTAAGCATAATACGCTCTAGTTCCATCCATGTCGTCGCAAATGGTAAGATTTCATTTCTTTTGATGGCTGCATAGTATTCCATCGTATATATATACCACACCTTCTTTATCCATTCATCTGTTGATGGACATCTAGGTTCTTTCCATAACTTGGCTATTGTGGACATTGCTGCTATAAACATTCGGGTACACGTGCCCCTTTGGATCACTACGTTTGTATCTTTAGGATAAATACCAAGTAGTGCAATTGCTGGGTCATAAGGTAGCTCTATTTTCAATTTTTTAAGGAACCTCCATGCTGTTTTCCAGAGTGGTTGCACCAGCCTACAGCAATTTTTAAAGGGAATTCTTCTTTCCCTCCTAGCTCTTCCCTGGACAGGAAGCATGTCTCCCTCTCTTGTCTCCTCTACAATAGTCACGTTTTCCTATTGTGGGGAGATTTGTTCCTAATTACCTTGGAGGAAGCACCAAGTTAGGACAGCACTTCTCCTCCTGTCCCTGGCCTGGCCAGCCATCATTATTTGATCTGAGCACTCTGTGTTGCTGAACCTCACCAGTTGGCCCCTATACCTGACCAGTCTGGATACACAAATGGAGTTTTCATAGCACGCCTAGGATGACACAAACAACAAAACCATGGCAGTCAGAGTTGCCTTTTTAAAGTGTATATACCCATCATTGTTGTCTCTAGCACAGTTCCTCTCTCTGAATCTTATGTTTAAATTCTGTCTGTGTGTACTTGGGGTCAAAGGACTATGAAAGGTCAAGCTTATGAGATTTCATGGATAGCATGGAGAATTGACCAAGCATCCACTGGGAATAAAGGAACCCCTATATTCAGTCTTTTGGCCTTTTTTTTTTTTTGTTTAAGTATCTCCCATTTTGGGCAAAGAACAGTTGGAAAAAATACCCCATAAGAAACATTTTATTTTCCAGTTAGAAGCAGGAGCTTCCTTTGAAGTAGAAAGGTACTTCCCTAAAATAGCTATTTCTGATTCAGGGCTCCTTTGCTGCTTATGAAGTCTTCAATCAGGAAAACTGATTGGGAGGAAATATTTCCTCATGTTCTTTGTACAAAGATAAGGATAGCCCAGCTGGTTCCTGTTTCTGATGCAGGGGTTCTAACTTTAAGAGTCACAGCTTGAATGGAGAATAAGGGACAAACTAAATGGAAGAGTGTCTCATATGTGTCACTTTAGAGAATGTTTCACTCATCTCCTCTTGGTTTTCCACAAAACAATAATTACCCTTTCTTAATATAAACACTCCACAAACTAGGAAGAGAAGGGACTTTCTCAAGCTAGTAAAGGCTATCTGTGAACAAAACCATGACCAATACTTTCTCCCTAAGATCAGGAAAAAAGACAGACTTCTACTCTTGCTTTTCCATTCAGGATTGTACTGGAAATTCTATCCAGAGTTGTTAGGCAAAAACAAGAAATAGAAATAAAAAGACATCCAGACTGAAATGAAAGAAGTAAAAGCTGTATTTTGAGATGACATAATCTTATATATAGAAAAGCCCAAGAAATCTGCAGAAAAGCTATCAGGACTAATGAATGACTTTGACAAGGTTGCAGTAGACAAGATTAATATATAAAAATCAGTTATGGGACACCTGGGTGGCTCAGTTGGTTAAGCAGCTGCCTTCGGCTCAGGTCATGATCCCAGCGTCCTGGGATCGAGTCCCGCATCGGGCTCCTTGCTCGGCAGGGAACCTGCTTCTCCCTCTGCCTCTGCCTGCCACTCTGTCTGCCTGTGCTCACTCTCTCTCTCTCTAACAAATAAATAAATAAAATCTTGAAAAAAAAAAAATCAGTTATATTCTACACACTAACAAAGTACAACCCAAAAATGAAATTAAGAAAACAATTTCATTCACAATAGCATCAAAAAAGAATAAAATACCTAGGAATGAATTTAACCAAGGAGGGTAAAGATTCATGCACTGAAATCACTAAATATTACTGAAAGAATAAACCCTAAATAAATGCAAAACCTTATCTGTTCATGGATCAAAAGACTTAATACTGTTAACATGGCAATGCTCTCTACATTGATCTACAGATTCGATGAGATCCCTATCAAAATTCCAGCTGCTTTTTTTTTTTTTGCAGAAATTGACAAGCTGATCCTAAAATTCATATGGAAATTACCTAGAGTTAACCAAGTTAAGGTTAAAGGCACAGTCCACCAAAGACTGTCCTCATTTCAGGAACCAGCCAAATGTCCAGGGATCCCCAGGACCATCCTCATCTCTGGCCAGGTGGCTACAGATTCAGGGGTTCCCATGACCATCTTCAGGTTTAATAATTTTCAAAATGATTCATAGAACTCAGGAAAATGTTATACTTAGAACCATAATTTTATTGTAGCAACAAGTTACAAATTAAAACCAACCAAAGGGAGAAACACATCAGATAAAATCTGGGAGGGTTCCAAATACAAAAGGCTCCTCTGTCCTCAGAGATGGAGCACCCTCCTAGCACCAAAATGTGATCATTTTCAACGAGGACTGTCAACCAGGGAAGCTCATCAAACTTCAATATTCAGAGGTTTTGCTGAGGTTTCATTACACAGGCATAATTGATTGAATCATTAGCTATGTAGTTAAATTCAATCTCTAATTCCCCTCCCTTTCCCAGAGGTTAGCT
This sequence comes from Taxidea taxus jeffersonii, assembly GCA_003697995.1. Lineage (NCBI taxonomy): Eukaryota > Metazoa > Chordata > Mammalia > Carnivora > Mustelidae > Taxidea > Taxidea taxus. The sequence goes on from RCUC01157475.1 coordinate 55,245, forward strand.
GAAATGTGGCTTGAATCTCCAACACTGTAATCATATGGTTGGTTTCTCTGGAATGACCAACCCCCATTTTGACTCATCTTTTTAGCATAAACTATGTAGGGGACCACCATGAGTCACATCCTTAGCATAAACTATCAGGTGCGGTCCAAGGGACCCAACATGAATAACAAAGACACTTCTTTCACTTGGGAAATTCCAAGGGTTCAGAGATTACCTCCCAGAAACTGGGGACAAAGGCCAGGCAAATTCTTCATTACACAGAACTGGAAAGGGACCCAGAACAGCTCAAACAATGTTGGGGAAACAACAACAACAAAACAACAACAATAACAATAACAACAACAAAGTTAGAGGACTCAAAATTCCTGACTTTAAAACTTACTTCAAAACCATAGCAATCAAGATAATGTTGTACTGGCATAGGAACAGAGATATAATTCAATTGAATAAAATTGAGAATCCAGAAACAAACCCTCATATTTATGGTCAATTGATTGACAAGGATATCAAGACAATTCAATGGGAAAGGTATGCAAAAGAATGTCAATGTACCCCTACCTCACACCATATAAAAAGTTATCTCAAATGTACTGAAACCTAAATATAAAAGCTAAAATTTTTAAACTCTTAGGAAGAAATAGGAATAAGTAGTCATTACCTTAGATAATAATTTCTTATAGAAGACTCAGAAGGACAAGAGATGAAAAAATTGATAAAATGGATTTAGTCAAAATCAAAACCTTTTAATGCTGGAACAAGAAAGCGAAACTATTGTCCCTAAGATGGGAAAAAATATTTGCAAATCATATATCTGATAAGGTACTTGAATGTATAATATGTAAGTTCACACAACCCAAAGATAAAAAGGAACCCTATTTAAAAACAAGTGAAAATTTTGAATAGACATGTCTTGAAAGAGTGTACACAGCAAATGCATGAAAAGGTGGACAATACCCTCAGCCATTAGGGAAGCACAAGTCAAAACTATATATAACAAGATATAACCTCACACTCATGAGGATGGCTAAGATAAAAAGATAAGTATTTACACATGTTGATGCTAATGAAGAGAATTGGAACCCTCATACATTGCTAGTGGGGTTGTAAAATGATGTGGCTACTTTAGTAAACAGTTTGCAAGTTTCTCAAAATGTTAAATGTAGAATTACCTTATGACCCAGCAATTCCACTACTTGGGATATTTCCAAGAGCATATTTCACACAAGAACCTGTAAATGACCTTTCATAGCAACATTGTTGACAATAGCCAAAAGTGGAAATAATCCAAATGTCCGTGAATTAAGGAATGGGATAAATGAAATGTTTATGGGATAAATGGGATAAATGAAATCCATAGAATAGAATATTATTCAGCCATGAAAAGAAATGAAGTACTGATACATACTATGATATAATTGAATCCTAAAAATGTTATGCTAAGTGAAATGAGCCGGATCACATGTTGTATGATGACACTTATATGAAATATCCAGAATATGAAAATCCATAAAGACAAAAAGTAGATTAGTGGATTATGGAGTGACCACTAAAGAGTATGTGGTTTCTTTTGCGTAATAAAGATGTTCCACAAGGAGCTATTGGTTATGGTTGCACAATTCAGTAAACATATAAAACACCCTTGTACTGTATACTTTAAAATGGTGAATTTTATGACATCTACGTATCCATCTATCTTTTGTATATAAATGTATTGATATTATTGTTAATTTGTAAAGATATTAATATTTTATATAATATATAAGTGCATTTACATCTCAATAAAGGTGACATTAAAGAAACCAATAATTGCTTCCTCAGCCAATCTTCTATCTTGACTGAGAACATCAACATTGTTTTCTCGAGGAGAAACAATTAGGGGCATAGTCAGAGAGTGAGCAGACTTATAGTTCTCTTAGATTTTCAGGTAGGAAAAAATAAGGTAGAACAAATAATACTACCCCGTCATTTCGTATATCTTGACATATATCAGCCTGCCTCCTATTGATGGCTTTAATGCACGTCAGCAGTATCATTTCCCCTCCCCTCTGCTATAGGAAGTTAGAGGATTTTATAATACAATACATCTGTGTTAATTAAAATTCAATCGTTATGCATAAATAAAGATTAAAATAACATAGCAGGCATATTTAGCAACACTGAGTTTATTTGACCATTACAATAAACTGTATTTGAGGTGACTTTTTGAGCAGTATTCTGAGTCTTTAAGAAAAAGTGAGCCACACCTTCTAGACATTCTATAATAAAGCTATGGGTGGCTCGTTCTGGCTGCAAGTGGCCTTGGTTCACCACCATTGGGCAACTTCCTTGACTAGAAATACTCACTGTATTTCTCTGGTCCAGCTCTTCATATATTAGAGAAAAGAAATACTCAGTTGCCTTTCATGTCTTCTCACAAAGAAACTTTGGGGAATTAAATGTAACTCAGCAAGTTGATATTTAAGGATTAATTCAAGTGAGCTAGAAGTGGCCTGACAATTTATGGTGTGAGGTGCGACAGGGTGGACAGACACAGAAGGTCGGAGCTGGAGGGGGAGCATTCAGAGTCTCTGGATCTGCTCCCTTGTTATCCTAGCATAAGGACAGGATTATCCAGATAATTCTGACATCTTTTCTACCTCTGAAGCCTATGAGTTAAGTTCACTGTGTCACTATGGTTGAAGGACAGGGACAGCACATCTAATGGGCCTATCAGTAGTGACAGCTGTCTCTTCTACGAGAGGATGTTCATTTTAGTTTCTGTAGTGATAGGCTTAGTAATGATACTTACGCGAGCAAACTGAAACATGAGCCATGTTTTACAATAATCATAACCAAATCCATCTTCAATCGATTCACACCATGACTAACTCAATACACTGCAATGATAAACCTACTGCCATGTGTTTAGAAATAAATGTTCTATTTCTCTGGAATGTCATGAGGCTATGGAGTACTTTTGTACAGAGGGCAGCAGAAAAGCCCAGTAGGGGAGGTTAGTGTGATATTTTGGGGGATATCATTTTTTGTCCCCCTCACCCAGTGTTTCCCACGGTGACAATGATACTATGGAATGACCTACCAGTCTGGGTCTGAAATAGCTCAATATTCCTTAAACATTTTTGAAATGTTTCAGACATACAAGAGAGTATAAAAAAATAACATAATGATTCTTCTCTTACTGCCTGCCCATCCACCTTCAGGAATAAGACATTACAAATGTAGATAAGACACCCATGGCCCCTCCCCAGCAACATTTCTCTTTGAGGAGTCACTCTCCGGCACTTTTTTTTTTCCTATCTAATTAAATCGGACACATCACTCATTTCTGCAGAATATGTCAAAGCAAAATTTTATCAGTATAAATGAAAACAACATGAATGTATGATAAAGAAAAAACTTTTCATCTGGGATTGTGGATGATGACTGGAGTCTTTCAACAGCTGTGCCATTTATTTAATTAGAATCTCACCTAATCATTCAGAGAGGATATCCTGCAAGGATGTGCTACCATTTCAGGGTGCTGGCCACTGAGATCATTTCTAGCATCTTGACTCTGTGAACAGTGCTCGAATAGGCATGTGTGTGTCTATGTGTGTGTGTGTAGATAGATAGATAGACAGACAGAAATAGACGTATATTCTAATATACTGTGGCACTTACTTTTTTTTTAAAGATTTTTATTTATTTATTCATTTATTTACTTGAGAGAGAGAGAGCATGAGCAGTGGGGGGATGGGCAGAGCTAGAAGCAGACTCCCTGCTGAGCAGGGAGCCTTCTGTGGGGCTGGATCTCAATGCTGAGATCATGACCTGGGCCCAAGGCAGATGCTTAACCAACCGAGCCACCCAGATGCCCCTGTAGCACTTA
>ML108606.1:17457-32439 GCA_003697995.1 Taxidea taxus jeffersonii
CCCCACTCCTTAGGATTTTTTTGAAGCAAATCTCATGTGTCATATTATCTCATCCTCAACATATGTCCCTATGAGGACTCTTTAAAAAACATATAACCACAGTACCATAGTGACATATAAATAATTAACAATAATTCTTTAACATCACCAAATATCTAGTCAGTGTTTACCTTCTCCTAATGAAATTATAAATGCCTGTGTGTAAATATAGTATATTTAAATCAGGATCTAAATAAAACTTATATGTGGAGATCAATTGGTTTGTCTAAGTCTCTTTGGATCTATTAAGTTCCACCCTTCATCTCCTTTTCCCCCTTGCAAAAACAAACAAACAGACAAAATGTGTTGTTGCTGAAGAAGGCAGACTGCATGTCTGGCAAATTTTCTTAGAGTCTATAATTTCCTAGCCTCAATGTCTTAATCTTTATAACTCCTCCTTCTTTGGGGCTCTTGTTACTTAGGCATCATCTCATCTTTTCTCAGCATCTAGTCTTATAGCCACTGTCCCATAGTCACTGAAGATTTTCCACCTGGGTCATAGCCTTACTCTCCATTACATATCTATTCCAATGATTTTTCAACTGTGTCCCAGGCATTGTCTTGCCACCATCTCGTTGGGGGTCATGTGGCCATCCAACTCCCTAACCTCACAGTTTCTTGACCTCCAACTCCAGGACACACCATTTCTTCCCTTCCTCAGTCACCCACACCCATGGTCACCCTCAGGATATCGTCATCACTCGGAACTATGCATTAGAAATTTTAACTCAATGTTGGTCACAGCTCTCTTGTTCTACTAGCTACACCTCTAGTTCAACTACATCTGCTCCCAAAGAAACTTCAAGGTTTTTCCTTTTCTCCCAGTCTAGAAGCCCTTTCTTTCTAGTACTACTTTTAACAACAGTCCAATTGCATCCCTACCTCCTCTATTCTTCTATTGCAATCATCTGTGGCTCAGGCCAACCCCACAACTTATGTGTTCCCACAGAGAAGGCAGAAAATCCTTCAACAGAGCATCAGTATCTCCCAATTATGCTTATGCTTTCTTCAGTTAGTTTTCTCCTTCTAATTTCTCATAGGAACAACCATCATTTTTCTCCAGTGCCTCCTGAAACTCATCACTAGAATTATCAGAGACATCAGGAATTATATATAAAAACTAGAACTGTCTGCAATGCTTCATTCATTCTATTGATAACTTGGCTGTACTAAAACTTTATACCTCCTTGGTTTCCATGTCACTTTTTCCTCCTAGTGTTCTTTTTGCCCTGATGAGTATTCCTTTTCATCCTTTCTTTCTGCCCTTTAAAAGTTGGTGCTCCTCAGGTGCTCCTTTGTTCGCCTGTCCTCTTATTTTATTATGCATTCTTCCTATGTGATTCTAAAAACTCCCATGGTTTTAATTCCCAGCTCAATGCTGATGACTCCCCAACTCTCTATTTCTAGCCTATATTTCTCTCTAGAGTTTCCTACCTACATATTAATTGGTCTCTAGACTGCTATCTACTCTGATAACTGGCAGGTACTGCAGACTCAGTGACATCTTTTTTTTTTTTTTAAGATTTTATTTATTAGTTAGAGAGAGAGAGAGAGAGAGCGAGCACAGGCAGACAGAGAGGCAGGCAGAGGCAGAGGGAGAAGCAGGTTCCCTGCCGAGCAAGGAGCCCGACGTAGGACTCGATCCCAGGACGCTGGGATCATGACCTGAGCCGAAGGCAGCCGCTTAACCAACTGAGCCACCCAGGCGTCCCTCAGTGACATCTTTTTGTGACATGCTTCTCATTTCACATTTGCTTAGTTGTTGATACAGCTATCCCCTATGGCACCCAAGCAGATATCAGGAGCCATACCAATTGTCTAATCTCCACATTCCTCTCCATCACTTCAACCTACTACCACTAATTCAGCCTGCCATAATTTCTTGCAGAGACCAGTCCAACAATCTTCAAACTGGCCTTGGTGGCTATGGTTTTGTTCTCTTCAAATGCCTTCTTTCCATTGTTGCAAAGATCTGAAAGGCCCATCAATTCCCTGCTAATGTTCCCCTCCCCCAGCCCCATCAGACCACTGTCCTCTCTGGAGAGCACAAATCCTTAACGGTACATGCTAGGAAAGGATAACCAGGTTCCTGGCTGGCTCTCTAGCCTTTTCTTTCGTCATTTTCTATATAAAACACTATGTTCTATTAATAACACAGAGTTTCTATTTCTTAGAACCTTCTCCCAAACTTGACCATTGTTACTCTCTAAACAAATAAATCTAATCAGTTATGAATCATAACTAGCTGATGAACATGAGCAGAAATAACTATAACATAGTCCTTTAATTAAAAAAAAAATCCTACCTTCTCTTCTTTACAACATTTGATGAGAATTAGCTTTTGGAAAGAACTTAATACTGGATGCCAAGAATTACGGCTTTTGATCTCTTTTTCTTGTGTCATTATTTCCTCTTCCGCCTTCATTTTAGAATAGCCTTCCCATTCAGCTGGGTTAATGTAAGTCTCAAAAGATCCTGGAAACACAATTTAAAAAGATACTTTAATTAGAATTGGTTTGAAATTAAATAAGTATATTTGGTAATTTAAAAATCTCTACATTTACTATCTAAATCTCTACATTTACTATCTACTGTTTACTAAATGTAAATATATTAATCCCCCCTACCCAACCTAATTAAAAAGAATTTAAAATTGGGTCAGAAAACAAATTCAAGAGCAAACCACTTACAAAAACCAAAGCTAAAACAAAAAAACCAAAATAAAGAGGTTAAAAATAAAAGGATGCATAGAGACACATTAATCAAATGTGAGCAAAAAGAAAATTGAGGTGATAAGAGTAACCGTGAATAAATTAGAATTCAAGGCAAATATAATTAAATGGGATGAAGTAGGTTAAGTTAATTAAAATACAAACCCCATGATAAAAACAATAAAACAAACCTATATGTGTCAGATAATTGTGTAAGAATACATCAAGCAATCACTGCTGGAGGTAGAGGAAAAATACAAAACATAGTAGTGGCCAGAAATAATATACAATTATCAGCCTATGACAGATGAAACGAATTGAAAGCTCTGGCAGATATAATTTGTACAATATAAATAACATGAATAGGGGCGCCTGGGTGGCTCAGTGGGTTAAAGCCTTTGCCTTCGGCTCGGGTCATGATCTCAGGGTCCTGGGATCGAGCCCTGCATCGGGCTCTCTGCTCAGCGGGGAGCCTTCTTCCCCCACTCTCTCTGCCTGCTTCTCTGCCTACTTGTGATCTCTCTTTCTCTCTCTGTAAAGTAAATGAATAAAATCTTAAAAAAAAAAATAGCATGAATAAATGAACATATATACAACTTCATGCCCCAGTAAATAGAATATGTTGCTCCCTCTCCCCCATGGAATACTTATAAGAAATGGGCCTCACATGAGGGTTAGGACCCCAGTGCAGCTTGAATTTCAAGCTAGGAAACCACTTTCTCCAGCTGGTCCCTACTGGGGTTCCCCTCTGAGGGTCTAATAATGGCAACTAAAGAGGAGGTGACAGAAACGTAGTGACAGTTGAACCTATGGCCCTGGAGGAGTGTGCACTTCTGCGAGACTTCTAGTTTCTATATGGAATAGACAGTTACACAGTATAAGACCACAGGGCACAGCACATCATCACTGTGGTGGTATTCTGAGGACCAGATGGTAGAACCATCTCTTCTAAAAAGACTTCTTTTTCTGGAGGTTCTCATTATTTATTATATAATCTCTAGGATTCTGGCTAATGAGGATAAGAGAGTATATTTTAAATAACTCAATAGGACATGAAGCACTTAGAAACCATCAAAGACAAAAGATTAAGGCAATTAGGAAGCTTTTGAAGGCAAGAATGACATTGGAATTAATTATTAAAGGTCATCTAAGGTCACCTGCAAAGATCTAGAGCTTTTAGAACACAAGCCATCCTACCACACACGTATAAACCTTCACAATTGTGCAGGATTTCCAGAATAGACCCTGAAATTTAACAAATGAAAGCAGGAAAATTGTTATGAATAGCTGAAATTTTAGTCCCAAGTGACAGGGACAACACCTGGTGCCTTTTGTCCAGATATTATGAGTTGTTTCCAGAATTACTTTGCCTTCTGGCCTCCATCCTGCCCCTCCATCCCTTCTTTCTTTGCCTTTGTGTTTCGGAGGCTCCATTTAGCTCTTTCTGCTTTGGTTCTGTCCCTAACTGGTCATCTTTAGGCTTCTCCTATTAAGTGGTTTTCTTTTTGTCTTCTACCTCTACCTCTAGCTGTCTTGTTTGACCAGTCCACAACATAGAAACATCATTTCTATTTGATGCATTTATTGAAAAGCATTTCATTTTTTCTAGTCTTTATTTAGAAATCAAACAAGTATATTTGGATCCTAGAAATTCTGGTTCATGTAGACTTTAAATCACCATACTTACTGGTTGAATAAATATTCATATTACTAGTATAAGAGTGATTGTTAAAGACTAGAACTAGAACACAGAACTTCAAATAAGTATGGGGTAAATAAAAGAATGGAGAAGCCACCTGAAGGCCAGAAAGAAGAAAAAAAATGAAGCAAAGACAAAGGCCACAAAGAAAAAAAAAATCTCCACAAAATAAGATGATAGAAGTAAGTCCATATAGATCAGGGTTTCTCAGTCTCACTACGATGGGTATTTGGGGCTAAGTGCTTATTTGTTCTGGAGGATTGTCCTGAGCATTGCAGGATGTTTAGCCACATCCTTGGTTTCTACCTCTAAGATGCTAGTAGTACCACCCCAGACCAAAATGTCTCCAGATATTGTCAAATGTCCCCTGGGAGACAAAAATCTTCCCCAGTTGAGAGCCCTTGACGTGGATCAATAACTCTAATAAATACTGAATTAAAACTTTCCTGTTTAAAAAAAAGAGTCTCTAAAGAGAGACTCTTGCACTGTTCAAAACAACAAAATTCCACTAGAGGTACACCAAAAACATGATAATGACACAAAAGAGTTAAAAAAAATAAAGAGTATGGAAATATATAGAGGGGGGAAAACTAACAAAGAGAATTGTGCTGTATTACATTAACATTAGAAAATATATTTTAAGGCAAAAAATTACTAAAGAGGAATATTATTGAGTTATTTTTTTAAAAAATTTTATATATTTGAATGGGATAGATGCAGAGGGAGAGAGAGAGAAAAAATCCTCAAACAGACCTCACACTAAGTGTGGAGCCCAACACGAGGCGTGATCTCATGAATGATGAGAGAATTGAACTCTTAACCCACTGAGCCACCCAGGTGTACCTGGAGGAATATTATTTAATAAAAAAAGGAATAGAGGCGCCTGGGTGGCTCAGTGGGTTAAAGCCTCTGCCTTCAGCTTGGGTCATGATCCCAGGGTCCTGGGATTGAGCCCCGAATCGGGCTCTCTGCTCAGCAGGGAGCCTGCTTCCTCTTCTCTCTCTGCCTATTTGTAATCTCTGTCTCTCTGTCAAATAAATATTTTTTTAAAAAAAGGAATAATTTACTGGGAAGATAATAATCCTAAGCCTATTATACTGAATAGCATAGTTTCACAGGATATGATGGGAAAAATTTTGGAATTTCAAAGAGAAGTTGGCAATCATAGTTGTATACCTTGATACCTCTCTTAGAAACTGACAGATCAAGTATAAAAAAACATTAATAAAATACCATAATAAGTTTGGCCTAAACGTCACATATGGGATCTTCTTTTTAAGAAAACACACGTGGAACATTTTATGAAGACTGAAATCTAAATAAATTACAAAGAGAGACGCCTGGGTGGCTCAGTGTGTTAAGCATCTGCCTTCAGCTCAGGTCATGATCTCAGGGTCCTGGGATTAAGTCCTGCATTAGACTCCCTGCTCAGCAGGTAGCCTGCTTCTCCCTCTGCCTGATAGTCCCCCTGCTTGTGCTTGCATACAAGTTCTCTCTGACAAATAAATAAAACCTTAAAAAAAATTACAAAGAATCAATTTCATGCATGAGTATAACCATGAGTATAATTTCTGTAACATAATTAAATTATAAACAATAAAAAGAGAGATCCCCCAAATCCTAAATGTTTCAAACTAAAAAGTGTACTTTTAGAACTGACAGGGCTACATATTAAAACTTTGGGGGGAAATTAACATAGAATGTTATAATTCAGAGCACTACCTCTGGGGAAGAGGAGAAGGGTCCTGTGATGGAGAGGATTCTGGGAGGCTGGTACTATTCTAGTTTCTGATTTGGGTGGTGGCTCATAAACTGAGATTGAGTTGGACGCTTAACTGGCTGAGCTACCCAGATGCTCCAAGTTGTACAATTTTAATTTGTGTACTTTTCCATATGTATGTAATCCTTCAGTGAAAAGTTAAAAAAAAAATACAACCAGAAAACCTATGGATGCAGCTAAGGTAATTCTTTGAGGTAAGTACATCCCCTTAAAATGGAGATAACAGTAAATATAAAATCTTGGAAATTCATGGGCCAAGCATTCAACTCAAGCATTCAACTTGGAAAGCAAGTAGTTCACATTTTTTTTTAATAATGAAGAAATTTCCTAGTGAAAAATACTGATATAGCAGAAGAGGTTAAAGGAGACATCAAAGTTAGGATTTATGGGCTTGTTTACAACTCCCCATAGCAGATCCTTTTTGACATATTACCTATTTGTATAGAAATAGGATGTAACAGTATATATTGTGTGAGTCCTTCAAAAACTCCAAACAATTCTTCTAAGTCACAGCACGCAAACCACATGGCAGGATGCAGCCAGGGAACGTCAGGCCTGGGTGGGCGTTCCTATTAGAAGACAGAAAATGAGTAATAATTCACAAAGATAGCGGCAAAGTAGTTTCTCTCCTTGTCTCAGTGAAAAAGCAAGCTCCAACAGCATGTTAAAAATAACTATTTGCCTAGGACAAGGAACTAGATAGGGTGAGACAGAAAGGATGTTGAATCAATTCTACCTGTAGACCTTTGCTCAGAAGTGCAGCTGGTGAAGGCTTTCCAGGTTGACATTTGCGGAAAGCAGTTCATCTGGTGAAGGGTTAACATTAAATGTGTGAAGCTGACTTTAGCCTGTGCCCCAACTCATCACTCCAGTCTCTTCCTCCAGACAGTCTTACAGTGGTTTTTTTCCCATAAAGACTAGCTTCATGGCACTATTCCATGGAACACTTACATGTAGGTGAACAGTTTTAAAAGAGAGAAACAGCTGGGATCACAGACTGAAACTAATCCCTTGAAAATTTCCTGAATATTTGCCTGAGGTTATACACTACATTTTAAAGTAGATTTACTGAGATACAATTCACATATCATCTAGTTCATCCATTTAAAGCATACAATTCAATGTCTTTTAGTAAATTCATAGACATGAGCAACCATCACTACAGTGAATTTTAGAACATTTCCTCTCTTCAAAAAAACCCCAGGTATTCTTTAGCTACTATCCTCCTATCTTCCCATACCCCAGCCTAAACAACTACTAAACTGCTTTCTGTCTCTACAGATTTGTCTGTTCTGGAAACATCATATAGATCAAATACGTGGTCTTTTGTGGCTGCCTGCTTTTGCTTAATGTTCTGAAGGTTTACTCATGTTGTGATACGTATCAGTACTTCATTCCTCTTTATGGTTGAATAGTATTCTGTTGTGTTGCGTAGACAACATTTTGTTTATTCACTCATCAGTTGATGGACATTGGGGTTATTTCCACCTTGTTGGTTACTATGAATAATGCTGCTAGGATATTCATGTCCAAATTTTTTGTGTGGACATATTTTCATTTCTTTCTGATACACACTTGGGAATTGAGCTGGGTGATATAGAAATTCTATATTTTGCTTGAGGAGCTGCCAGACCATGTTCCAAAGTAGCCACACCATTGTTTGCTCTAGTCAGCAGTTTATGATGGGACTGATTTCTCCACATCCTCACCAACACTGGTTATTATCTGTCTTTTTGATTCTAGCCATTCCAGTAGGGATGAATGCTATCTCCTTAAGGTTTCATTTGCATTTCCTTGATGAATAATGATGTTGAACATCTTTTCATGTGCTTATGTATATCTTCCTTGGAGAAATATTTATACAGGTCCTTTGTCTATTTTTAAATTGGGCCATTTGTCTTTTTATTGTGGAGCTGTAAGAGTTCTTTATATATTCCTGATACAAATCCTTTTTCAGATATGATTTGCAAATATTTTCTTCCATTCTGTGCATTGTCTTTTCATTTTAAGTGTTTTTTAAAACAAAAGCATGTTTATTTTTTATAAAGTCTAATTTACCTATTTTTTTTTTTCTTTTGTTGCTCATGCTTTTGGTATCATATCTAAGGATCCATCGTGAAACATGCAGTCATGAACACTTCTTCCTATGTTCTCTAACAGGAGGTTTAGCTCTTATATTTAGGCTTTTGGTACATTTTAAGTTATATATGGTGTGATATAAGGGTCTAGTTTTACTGTTTTGCATGTGACTGTCCAGCTGGCCCACACCATTTGTTAAAAAGACTACTTCTCCCAATAAATTTTCTTGGCAACCTTATCAAAAATTGGTTGACTATAGACACATGCTTTTATTTCTAGACTCTCATATTTGATTTCATTTATCCATTTGTCTATCTTTGTGCTAGTATCATACAGTCTTTTTTTTTTTGAAAGATTTTATTTATTGGGACGCCTGGGTGGCTCAGTTGGTTAAGCAGCTGCCTTCGGCTCGGGTCATGATCCCAGCGTCCTGGGATCAAGTCCCACATCGGGCTCCTTGCTCAGCGGGGAGCCTGCTTCTCCCTCTGCCTCTGCCTGCCACTCTGCCTGCCTGTGCTCGTTCTCTCTCTCTCTCTAACAAATAAATGAATAAAATCTTTAAAAAAAAAGATTTTATTTATTTATTTGACAGGCAGAGATCACAAGCAGGCAGAGAGGCAGGCAGAGAGAGAGGAGGAAGCAGGCTCCCTGCTGAGCAGAGAGCCCCATGCAGGGCTCGATCCCAGGACCCTGGGATCATGACCAGAGCTGAAGGCAGAGGCTTTAACCCACTGAGCCACCCAGGCGCCCCTAGTATCATACAGTTTTGATCAATGCTGCTTTGTAGTGAGCTTTGGGATCTGGATCCTTTGCCATTCCATATGAACTTTAAACTCGCTGAATCCTACAAAGAAGTCAGCTGGGATCCTGATGGGGATTTCATTGAGTATGTAGATTACTTCAGGCAGTATTGCCATCCTAACAGTACTAAGTCTCTAATCCATGATTGTGGGATTTTCTCCCCCACTTATTTAGGTCCTCAAATATCTTTCAACATGTTTTGTAGTTTTCAGAGTATAAGTTTGAGCTTCTTTTGTTAAATTTCTTTCTATGTATTTCATTCTTTCTACTGCCATTTTTCTCTATTGAATTTTCATATTGTCCCTTGCAAGCATCTGTGAGAAATACAAATTAATTTGTACAATAATCTTGTATCCTGCAAACTTGCTGAACTCATTTACTAATTCTAATATTTCAATTATTTTTTTAGTTGGTCCCTTAGTATTTGTCTTCTGCAAATAGAGATACTTCTTCCTATCTCATCTGGATGTCTTTTATTTCATTTTCTTGCCTAATTGAGGTAGCAAGTGCAATGCTGAAAAGAAATGGTTAGAACAGACATGCTTGTTTCTGATCCTACAGAGAATGCACCCAGGCTTTCACCACTAAGTATGTTGTTACTGTGGGTTTATGTCCATGCCCTTTATCTAGCTGAGGGAGTTCTCTTCCATTTATAGTTTGTTGAGTGTTTTTATGATGAAAAGGTATCGGGTTTTGTCAAATGCTTTTTCTGTGTCTACTAAGATGATCATGCAGTTTGCTTTTCTATTCTGTTGAATCTGTTGCTATGTAGCATTTATGATAAAAATGGAAAATACTAGTATTAAGATATTAGTAACTAAATAAAGTAACTAGGTAAAAGATACCTTCCAAACACATTTATAAAAATATTCCAATTTCCTTGTGATAAAAGAAAAGAAAGTTTAATAAAAAATTTGAGAAGTATCTTAAGATGATTTCTGACTATAAGTTTTTTTTATTTGATAGTATTTAAAACATATTTTACGTTTCTTTTCAAAATATGTTGCTCATGAGAAGTAGCAGGTAGTACTGGAATGGATACGGGCTTTGGAAGCTCAGGTTTGAATCAGACTCTGTCATGCGTTAGTTATCTGATTCTGGAAAGTTCTTTAACATCTTCAAGCATCTGCTTGAGAAAACTGTAAACAAGGCTATTAACAGAATGCTGTGAGAAGGATGATAAAGCACTGGGAAGAGCCTGGCTGAGTGACCCACTAATAGCAACAGAGTGAAGCAGGTAGGAGGGCAGGCTCTACAGACTGACTTGAGGATTCCAGCGCTGGCTCCAAACCCTATTAAGTATGTGAACATGACAAGTTATTTAATCTCTGTGCCTAATTGTCTATCTGCAGGCTAGAGATAAAATTAGGAACTCACATAAGAAGAATACTGAGAGAGATAAATGAGCTGTTAAACTCTATTAAACACATAGCAAGGGGAGCCTGGGTGGCTCAGTGGGTTAAAGCCTCTGCCTTCAGCTCAGGTCACGATCCCAGGGTCCTGGGATCGAGCCCCGCAACGGGCTCTCTGCTTAGCAGGGAGCCTGCTTCCTCCTCCTCTCTCTCTCTGTGCCTGCCTCTCTGCCTACTTGTGATCTGTCAAATAAATAAATAAAAATTTTAATAAAATTAAAAAAAATTTTTAAAAACCCACATAGCAAGCCCTTTGAAGTGTGAATTATGATTATGAAGTTAAGATTGTTTTAAGCAAGGATTAATAGAGTATGCACGTGTGCAACATGGGTGGGGATTGGGAAGGCAGGACGTCTGGTGGAGAGGTCCTGTCTGGGCTTGTCCTGGGAACATAGGGCACTGAGAGTCAAATAAAAAAGGCATAAAGTCCAACCTCTCAGTGATACGCAGAGGCTCAAATAGTGGCGTCTGCAAAGACCAAAGACCAGGCTCAAGATGGGCATTTAGAGTGGGGCTAAGCTAGAACTGTAGGTAAGATTGGCGGGGGGGCTGTTGCTTGCTTCTGTGGGCTACCTGTTGTGTGGTGTGCATGTGAGGTAGACTAGTTTAAGGGGCTGGGGCAAATTCGACAAAAGGATGAACACTAAGAAGGAAACTGCAGGAGAGCTCGTATTACAGTATTCCAGAAGCCAGCAGTTCAGTCATATTAGTTCCTGTGCTTTATATTGAAAGATGTGTCCAGGCAAGAGGGAGTCATGATCTCCCAAACACTATTGCCAAGTCTGTGAATTACAATATTGATTGAATTTTAACTCTTCATATTTGTAAGATGGTCAACTTTTCAAAATATGCTCACATCTACTAGCCCATTGGTTACTCCCGATATCCCTTCTGTATAGGTGAAGACAGCGCTGCCTAAAGAGGCTACATTTACCGACCTTGCCCAGCTACAGGAGATGGAGCTAAGTGACAGCCTGGCCCCTGAGCCCCCAGAGCCTGCCCCGCCAGGTCACATGGCCAAATGTATCACCTTAAGTCACTGCAGAGCACTGGTAGGTGCTTGTGGGCCCTATCTAGAATGACATTTACAATCCAAACTTGAGATAGGTACCTTTTCTAATCCTGCAGAACCCCGGAGAAAGAAATTCCATTCAGCATCAGTTAAGTTTTCTTGCTGACGCATGATCTCAACACAGAGCATAAAGCTATAGATGAGCTTATGTTGTTCAAAAAGTCCTCTCGAAACATTTACATAAGCGGTTAGAAGAGTTTGTTCCAGCAGTATTTCCAAGCGCTGCTGCAGATCATCTGTCCTTAGAGAAGTTTCAATTGTTGTATTGAACAACTGTGGGAAAGAGAGCACTGTCAATGTCTCTGCCTTAATTCAATTTCTGTGGAGGAAAAAAGAAATCCCTGCTCCTCACTCCTTCGCTTCTGGGCCCTGTATTCAGTGGGTAAATAGAAGCACAGGAGAGGACTACTGTACTATGAAAATGTCCAGAATTCATCCCCAGATTGATAAGTGATATTTATTTTCTGCATTCCCTTTCCTGTCCCCATTTTTCAGAAATGAACCACTGCTGAACTCTTGACAATATTCAAAAAGTATCATCTTGATGTGAGGCGGAACACAGGAAAATAGAGGTGAGCCAGCACCACCGGTTTTTTCATATCCTTAACTCAGATTTGATAATCATTTTGGGGTGAGAGACGTAAGGGCAAGGTAAGGTCATGTGCTTTTCTTGGCTCTCCCCCAAGGTCATTGTTAGGTTGTGGGACCAATGTGCTAGAATTTTCTCCACAATTTAAGGGAAAGCCCTTGTTAATTCTCCCCAAAGTTTGGTTGACAAAGGGAAACGGAGGTGTTATTTAACACACTTAGAAGAAAAGAGGATTGAGCTTTCATTAACAACCTGACAAGAAGCAGAGAAGTTCAAAATTCAGGGAAGATGTGATGCTTAGTGCCAAAATAAAACATGGCGAAACTTGACACCACGGGTAGCTGAGAGAAACCTTGTGGTGAACAGAGCGCGTTACTGGGGATGCTCGGCAAGTTCTGCTGTATAATGGGTGATGCAAACTCGCTGTCTCCCCTGGAAATCTTCAGGTAAATTGACACTGCTTGCTGAAGCTTTGTGACACTGCATTTGCTCTTGGGAGAGATGGACTGCTGCCGCAAAGGGGTGGTGAAAATATCCTACTCACGAGAAATCTGATGAGATTCAACAGTGAATATGAGATGAAGAAGAGAGACCATACAAAAAACAAAAGTCTCACAGTAATTGGAGGGAGTGGGAAGGAACCAAGGACAGGAGAGCAGGGCATGTACAATGTGTCTAAAAGAAGTTGGGGAGGTGTGGTGAGGGGTTGGGATAGCCTATTGTATAGAAAGTTCCAGGGGATAAAAGATACAGAATCCAATTTGCTTAAGGTCAATGCTGTCAGAAATTTGAGATACAGCACAGAAATATCTAACAGTGGAAAGGAAGTTGGGTTACTATAGAGATGGTATAAACAAACAGCATGGAACTGTGACTCTTAAAAGGAAAAAAGAAAGGCAGGCAAGAAGGAAAACCAACAAGCTAATTAGCCAAGGAAGCCAAAAGAAAATCTTTCTTTTCTTCCTCTGCAGTTTTCTGTGCATGCTGAGCACCTGAGTGTTGAGAACACATGGTAGATGCAGGCACCCTTGAACAGGTAAGTCCGAACCCGAACTCCTAGAGGGTCTGACATGATAACTAGACTCAGAAACTATCTGAGGCAAAAGTAACTCAATGGGGTTTAAAGGGAAGCCAAAGAAATAAAGTTCACTGACAAAACAACACACTTACCTGTTTAAAGTATTTTAACGAATACTGATACATAGGATCTATTTCTGAGAGGCTTGCAATAACAAAGTACATGACGGAGCCTTGAGTGGCTACTGGGCGGTACTTCTCACGAGCGACATTGATCATCATTTCAGTGGTCTCGGCTTCCTTTATTCTGACTTTAATGGCACCAGAAGTGATCTGAATAAAGATATGAAATCAAGTTAAGGATCTCTTTTAAAAAAAAAGTGGTAGGATTTTTGGAGTATATCCAGTTAGGTCTAGGAAAGAAATAAGGATACAGTGAATTAACGATTATCATAATGAGGAGGTCCCCAGATAGAAAGACTGAATCTCAGGACTCCATGACCTTCTTCTGACTGAATGACACGTCTTTCCTTCCAGAACGTGGAACAGGCAGACAGGAATAGGTGACACAAGAAGCCCTGACAAGCTGGAGCAGCACTTCCCTAATATTTGACTCTGAGTGACTTCTGGAAGGGAAGCACTAACACAGCACTCCCACTTGCTCCCTGATGTCCCCATGAGCAGTGTTCACATGATGTAGGATTTGCATAACGGAAGAAGGTATGAAGGGAGAAGGGGCATCCGCAAAACTGCTCCAAAGAGGAGGGTGGAGAGAGGCTGGAAGGAAGTGGTATCACATTCTCCTCTGGAATAACAAGGAAGACTAAGATTCTCTTTCTTTCCCTAGTGTTCCCAGGTGTAGACAAAGGGCAACCTGGGGATAGTTGGTGTTGTTTGTGAAGGGTTGTTGTGAAGTGTTATAAAGCTAAGTTGTTGGGAGATAGTTGCAAGGTCTTTGCTATTCTTTTGGTTTTCTGTTTTTAGTTAGTGGTTCTAGGGAGCCTTTTGGCCAATGGGCTTTCTAAGGTTCCCTTCTCTGGCTCCCTTGTCTCTCTATATTGCTGCCTGCTGCCTGTCTGTCCTCTCCCAACTCCCATTTCTTTCAGCTGTGGATATTCCTGGGTTGGGAATTTGTTTCTAGAAAGTCAAAGGGTCTAGGGCAGGGGCCATGAAAAATCACTGTGGGAACTGCTGTTCAGTATTGGCCCTATTGAAAGGAGAGCTCAAAAGGGGTCTTAACAAGCTTTCTGTCTAGACTCCACTGCCCAGTAGAAACATAATGTGAGCCACATATATAATTCTACCTTTTCTAAGTTTATTGAAAGTAAAGGAAACAAGTAAAATTAATTTTAACAATAACTTTATTCAGCCCAGTAGAATCCAATACATGTTTTTTATATTAGCATATAATCCATTTAAAAATTACTGAGACTTTTAACTTTTTTTTTGGATTAAGTCTTTGAAATCTGGTGTGTATTTTACACTAACAACACATCTTAATTCAGGCTAGCCACATTTCAGGTGCTCAGTAGCCCCATGTGGCTAGTGGCTAAGTTCTAGACTGTTGATCCCTGTCCTCCAAGAGAGGGAAGGGGGGGACTCAGAGATTTTTCCAGGAATCAAAGGCTCAAACTCCCTGTATTGACCATGTAGAAGCCTGAGGGGACAAGAAAGGGCAGAGTTGAGTGGAAGACCTCAGTCTCAATACTGGACTCATGTAAAGCATTTAAAAATGAGTAGGAAAAAAGAAGTTGATATGGAAGTAGTTGGACCAAGGAGACCA
>ML108606.1:37916-108432 GCA_003697995.1 Taxidea taxus jeffersonii
CCCCCCCCCCCCTTTTTTTAAAGATTTTATTTATTTATCTGACAGACAGAGATCACAAGTAGGCAGAGAGGCAGGCAGAGAGAGAGGAAGGGAAGCAGGCTCCTTGCTAAGCAGAGAGCCCGATGTGGGGCTTGATCCCAGGACCCTGGGATCATAACCTGAGCCGAAAGCAGAGGCTTTAACCCACTGAGCCACCCAGGCCCCCCCCCTTTTTTTTACCTTAACAGTTGATCCTCTAGACCTGATTTGGTTACGGTGAAATTGATAATGGTAACTTTAATGCACACCTGAAAGAAAAGCATAAATTTACATAAAAATGCTTAAGTTCAGACGGGTAAAATAAATGCTTTCTTTAGTAGAACAGGGCCCATTATTATCCAGCTGGATGTCCCTCAGGTCTAGTTGTGAACAAACCCACACCCCCACACCCCCACCACCCACACTGTGTCTTACAGTATCCTAATATGATTTTCCATGCAGGACAAGTGACAACCCTGTCCCTCACAGGCCATAGTTATAGAGTCCTACATGGTGCTTTAAGGAAAGGTGAGCCAGCAGAGGTTTAGAAAGATCGGGTTCTGATTCCAGGTACACCCTTTAGTGCATGTTGGACAAGGCACTCACTCCTGCTGAGCTTCAGTTCCTGAGATTTAAAAATTGGGATGATAATCGTTAGAACAACAGGGTATTTGTGAAGACCAAATGAGGTACTAATATCACTGTTAGAGTGACATGTACATAGTTTGTCCTTGTTGAAGAGATGGCTGATAATAAATAGGGCTTTATATATCGTGTCACTGTAATATTTTTATGAAAAATGGTTGCTATAGTATTCTGACATTACTTGAATAAATTAACAGCAAAAAAAAAGTGTTTGAAAGTCCCATATTTTACATGTTATACTTATTTAATCTTCACAACGAATCCCTGAAGTTGGCTCTATCTCCACTTTTTGGTTAATTGACTTGAGGATCCAGGACAAGGAATAACTGAGCCGCAGTCACAGAGCTGGTGTTGGGTAAGGGGTGCGATGCTCCCTCCCGAAATATGAGTAGGTGAGATGGTTGTAAGTCGTTGGTGCTTTGGTCACTTTTCTAAACTTCACCATGGATCTTGGGACATGAGCTCTGGCAGTGGCTGTGAAAATTATACCCCTCAAGGCTGACCTGGGCTTTAGTGGTATTTCCCTCCTCTTATTCCAGAAGTCTGCCCGCTTCATCTAACCTGAGCACATTGAGTGAAGACAGGCAGCTGTCAGAAAATCAGCAACTAAATGGAAAATGACCCTATTGGAATGGTATATGCAAGGATTTTATTGGGGGGGGGGATGGGAGGAGAGGTGAAGGAGTAAGTTCTGATTTGTGAGGTTCCTTCCCTCAGTGCGTGGGCCCTGGTGGAGAAGGGGAGACCCGCCATGCTGGAGACCCTGTGGAGCGTGCAGCTGTGCCTGGCGCTGTGGCAGCACCGAGGGACTGAGGGGGATGAGCAACCCCCTGGGACTCCATGCAGGAAGGGAGAAAGGAGACCCAGCGGCCTTCATTTCCATTGCAACTGCCTTGGGCTCTGCAGCACAAGAGTAGTTCTTCTGATCCTATCACGGCTCAGGGACATGTGTGTGGAACTAAGGTTCACAGAAGATCCCCTCAAGGTCTAAGGTTATGTGGGAGGACAAGATGCCCCCTCCTCCAGAACTCTTAGTACAGGCACACTGAATGTGTGAGTCATGATTCTCCAATGGTGCCAGTCACCAGAGTTTTCAAGCCAGCAATTTCTTTATTTGGGGCTGTAGGCCACGAGCATTTGCAAAGCATTTGCAAGTGTTAATACCGGCATGTCTGGCCCTCCCCCACAGACTTTCCGTGAAGCCCTGTTTCATTTATGGGCCACAGCAAGAGGGGCACAAATGGTCTTGAGCTGCAGGAGGGAGAAGAATGAAGAGAAGGGAGAGCTGCTCCGTGCAAACAGCTGTGGGCTGGGAGGGAGATGGAGAGAGCGCTGAAGAGGTGCCCAGGGCAGCGGACAAGGCAGCGCCTAGGGACCGGGTTGGGAGGGACTCAAGTCCAACTGAATGGCAAGCACAAGGGCAACTGGAATCGATATCAGGATACAGCAGAGAAGCAAGAGTGGAGGACAGTGGAAGGAACGGAGGTGGCTAGAGCAGAGAGGCAAGAGGGATGTGGAAGAGGGCCCACCAAACATCAGAGACCCACACACATTAATAGTCCACTTGGGCTGGGAAGTCCAGACCAGCAGCTCATACCTCAGGCAGGTAGTGGGGATTTGGCAATTTGGTTGTCATATAGAACCTAAAGTTTTTGTCATAGTCAATGTCTGAGTCTCCAAGGTGAATGAGCAGCCGTCCACCACTTACGAACGTCTGCTTCAGGAGAATGGGCTCTAGAGCTGGATCCAAGGTTTCTTTAAGCTTAAAAGTTAAAATAGAATACAAAAAAAAAAAGCCATTAAAATTGATGGCATCAATTTCTCTAGATTCCTTAGGCCTCCAAATTTACTTTGAATGAACAATTTTCCAGGGATCTGATAGGTATTTCTCTCCCTGTGCACTCACTTCCTCTAATGCTGTATATTTTCCAGTGGTTATCTTATCGGTAGTCTAAGAAAATAAAATCATATGAAGGCCATATAGATGTTTAGACGAATTGTACATATCATTCATCTGCATGAGAAAGAATCTGAGAAAGGAGGGTCTCCGCAGGTGGCTCTTCAACAGGACCCAGACAAATAATCTGTTTACTCTCCTGGCTGTTCTAAGACAAGGGATGACAGTGTGCAGGCAAATCCTGCCCTCTGGGGCCTGTGCTTGTATGGCTCTTAAACTGAAAACTATTTTCACCCGGTTAAAGGGTTGTAAAAACAAAGTAAGTAATCCCCATCCCAATCCCTAATCCCAAACCAAAACAAAGAAGAATATTTGTTTGACTAATCCTTGTACAGGGACTGTATGTGGCCTGAAAAAACCAAAGTATCTGGCTCTTTACAGAAAAAGTTTGTGGAAATAACGATGGTTATTTTCTTTCCCTCAAAGCGAATTTGATCGTTGGCAAGAACTTGGGCATGCAGACACTGCTGTTGGACCTCATGAAAAAACATCCTTCTGTCAGCTCGGGTGTGATGGGGGATGGCCCAGGAACTGTCAAAATTTGATTGTAATCCATAGTTAACAAATCTATTTCATACCGTGACATGATACTGAAGAATGTAAGTTGTTCTCTTAAAAGTTCATGAGATAAAATTTCCATTCCCACCTATGATACAATTTTGTGCTCTTAAAAATCTATTCTGTTTCATTAAAAAATGCTGGTTGAGATGGACTAACTCCACACCCATGAATGGGTGAGAGGACCTTGGAAAAATACCACTTTACAAATGTAAAAAGCAGCTAGATGCATGTTAATGACTCCAACTCACAGAAAGCAGGACAGGCCTGGTCAGAGAATATCCTGCTCTGGCTGGGGTGCTGACCAGGGCCCATCCCCGGCTCCCACAAGCACTCAGCTACAGTTACAAGGCCTGCTGTCCAGGGGCAGAACGTCATAGAAAGTCTTTTGTGCCCTGCCGTGAGAGAAGAAATTCCCCTAGGACCTCCTGTGTTACAATGCAAGCCGGGGTTTAAGGATCCAGTTTGGGGCTAGCATAACTGCAGGAAAGGTCTGGGAAGACTTTACCCTCCCCTGTAACTCCAGGGTTTGATGGAGGACCTGGGATCCAGTACAGAACCTTGCCTGTGTTGGTCAAGGCTAGAAGGGTACAGAATAATATTATTTATGCCCTCTGGGATGGTTTGCTGACTTCACGTCATCAGCGTGTGTAGACAGACCCCACTGTAGACAGTAGAGCCCCTTGGCACCTCTGCTCTGCACTTCCGCGGCAGCTCACTGTCAAGAGCCACCACGGGGCCCAAGAATCAGCAGTGTCAGGAAACAGCCCAACCCATCAACACCAAAACCATGTCTGGAATCAGAAAAATCACTCAGTCATCAGATTGCTCCCCACGTGACAGTACACTGTTTAAGGAGCAAAGCGATCGGTTCGAGCAATTTGCCAATGGAGCTGACTGGTGTCTCTAGCACGATGCAGGCGTGGCCCAGAGAAGATTCCAGCTGTGGTCTGAAATCGAACTGGAGAAAAGAAAAGTGAAAAGCAAGCAAACCTCTTCCAGTAAGACCGGCAAACCAAGTCGGATTGAATTTTCAAGTGTACGTAGGAAATTACTATCCGTAAGCTTAATGATCTTTATACCACTTTTCATTTCCTTGTTCCTTATCCAACGGTTTGCCTGTTTGAGAGAGCACAGAGCAGGACACCGGACTTAAGAGTTTTACAAATGACTAGAAAGTGAAAGTTTTTAAGGATAAAGTTTAGAAATTTTGTTCAATTTAGAAACAGGTTTGAAAGATGAAAAAGATAAAATAAAATACTACCCCTCTGCAAATAAAAACATCTCTTAAACCCCAGTGTTTGGGATTCTTCCATTTATTCAAATTTGGAACAAATAAAGAAGAGACACGTGTAGGGAAAAAGCCCATCCTTAATGTATTCAAGCTTGTCTTTCTTGCTCTGACAACAGCTCCCTTTTCTAAACCCTCTTAGAACAGTATAATCCATGGATTTAGGAGTCAGATAATAGGATTCTGTAAATTCCAGGCAGGCTTTTCCTAAAACGCATCCTATCCTGACTTCATTCTGACTCTTCAGACCTTTTCAGAATAAGAACTATATGGGAATGAATTTCTGCTCCCACAGAAAACAGAAAACTAAAGATCAACCCTGTAAAGAAAACCAATCAAAATCAAGTATGCAGAGCAGGCAGACTCTTCCCTTTCATCTTCTGCTTCCACAAAGTTAGGAACTTGGACTAGAATCCTTTTTTTTTTTTTTTAAAGCTTTATTTATTTGAGAGAGAGAGAGAGCTAGGGAGGGGCAAGGGGAAGGAGGGAATGTCAAGCAGACTCCCTGCTGAGTACAGAGCCCAACTCCAGGCTTGAGATCATGACCTGAGCCGAAACCAAGAGTCAGACAACTTAACTGACTGAGCCACCCAGGGGCCTTGTGGTCTAGAAGACTTCTAAAGTCCCTTATAGGTCTAAATCCCCAACATCTTACAAGTGTGTTCAAGTCCACTTTTGGCATTTGGAACAGACAGCTTAGCAGGAAGCAGAGCTAGGAGGCTGCTCCACATCTGAAGCATGTGTCACGCACCTGATCCTGGGGATCAATCATCAGAGGCCACCGTCTCCCTTGAGTAACCAAAATACCATTTTCTGTTGATATCGTGTCACGGGGCAGCCCATCAGTGTTCCACTGCCGTATTTCATAGGGATCGCCAAGGATGTTAATGAGACTGAAGGAAGGATTGATTGGAATCTCCAGAGACAGACAATCCTGGATCCAATACTCTATAAGCTGTGGGAGAAGGAAAGCTTACTTGTATAGTCAGGAACACTCAGCAAAATGAGGCTACACACAAAATGTCATGGTTACAAGTTCTGCTGGTCTTCACTGCGTCCTGGCATCAAAGCATAGGACACAAGAAGTTGTCCGACAGGAGATCTGGGGCCTTGAACCATACCATAAACCAGCTGTGGCTTTGGGCATGTCACCCCTCATCTGAACCTCAGTTTTCTCACATATAAATGACAAATGCTATCACCTGGTCTTCAACCAGGGGTGTACTGTCCCTGCTGGGAGAGTCTGGAAGCATGTGGAGAAGCTTGGGGTCATCACAATGACTGTGGTTGTGGCTAGCAATTAGTAGGTGGGGCAGAGGATGTTGGCACGTTCCCTCCTTCAGTGAATGGGACAGTCCAAAAGCACCACTGGCTCTGCTCACATGGCACCAGATGACCCTTCTGTTGAGTCTTTGAGTCCTCTACTAACTAGATTTTATAACTCACGGGCAAGGATGAATGAAACCTTATTTTTAAAAAAATTTAACTATTTATTTGACAAAGAGAGAGAGACAGCGAGAGAGGGAGCACGAGCAGGGGGAGTGGGAGAGGGAGAGGAGCAGGGGGAGTGGGAGAGGGAGAGAAGCAGGTTCCCTACTGAGCAGGGAGTCTGCTTAGAGACTAAATCCCAGGACCCTGGGATCATGACCTGAGCTGAAGGCAGATGCTTGACCAACTGACCCACCCAGGCATCCAGGTGAAACCCTTTTAGGAAGGCATTTCATAAAAATGGCCTGAAAATCTCTCCAAATAATTTCATTTACTGCTCCTTCCCATTGCCTAAACCTTTGTAGCAGTCTCTCCAATTCAGAGCACTTTATCCTGGCTGACTGTAAAGATTTATTTATTTATGAGAGAGCGAGAGAGCATGGACATGGTGGGGTTGGGCAGAGGGAGAGAATCTCAAGCAGACTCCTAGCTGAATGCAGAGCCTGATGTGGGGCTCAATCTCACAACCCTGAAGTCATGACGTGAGCTGAAATCAGGACTCAGCCGCTCAACTGACTGAGCCACCCAGGTGCCCCCATCCTAGCTGACTTCAGATGCCACTGCTGATCATAAGTTGTGGGGGGACTCCCTGCCCTTTTTCTTCCCCCAGGTTCTTGAGCTGTATAAGGAAGTGATGATAACTTTCTATGGCAGGAAAGGAAAGGAAGAAATGTGTTAAGGGAATGCTGGCTGATCGGTGAGGTGGAGGGCTGTGGAGTGTTTAAATGAGTTTCCATCATGGAGAACCTTCACAGTGGAGAGCCTCCCTCTAAACTCAGGGAAATGATTTCCCTTGCCCTGCTTCTGCCAGTCACCACTTCTCCCAGAAAGTGAGTTTACTCACCAATTTCCTATACTGGGCTGTGAAGGCTCCATAATAGGCAACACAAGCTGCTGCTATAAACACATTCCCAATGATATTTGATATCTCCTCATTGAACTTCTGGATGCTTTCTTCCCATCGAACTTGCTCATCTCCTAATGCAGCCGTCAGCTTTCCAGCGCGTATCAGACGTGCTTTGGTCAGGGCCATAGTCTTTGCTAGAAAATTTTTAAAAAATCAAGTTATGTTATTCAGTATTTTCCTAAAATATAAGAAGTTTATTCACCTGCTTTTGTTTATAGCGGCATTAGCATTACTGAGCTAATGATGTCAGTGCATCTCTATGAGACCTCACACTAATTCAGCATTATTTCCCATTCCAGAAGCAAGTCCAAGTTTGTCTCTCCCATGCAAACAGCTTCTTTTTGATACTCCATTACTCTGGCTGAATATAGCTCTCTCTGTGTCCGTGTAGTACTTCTTTTCTTTTCATTTATTTATTTATTTGACAGACAGAGATCACAAGTAGGCAGAGAGGCCGGCAGAGAGAGAGGAGGAAGCAGGCTTCCTGCTGGGCAGAGAGCCCAATGTGGGGCTCGATCCCAGGACCCTGGGATCATGATCGGAGCTGAAGGCAGAGGCTTTAACCTACTGAGCCACCCAGGCGCCCCAGTACTTATTTTTTGGATCAAATTCATAAGCCGCATCATGTTATAGTGGAACATGTCCCAACAAGCCTTCCACTCAGGAGCTGAAACTATGGCACATGTGCAGCTCTAATGTTACACTAGAAGGTTAGTGTAGTAACTCTGGGGAAATGCATCCTACATGTTGGATGGAAGCTGAGGTCTGACCGCCTGAAAACTCTACTTTTAAAAATCAGGCATCTACTTGTGGTATATATATACAATGGAATATTACTGTCATCACAAAGGATGAATGCTTACCATTCACATCAGCATGGATGGAACTGGAGGATATTATGCTGAGTGAAGTAAAACAATCAGAGAAAGACAATTTTCATACGGTTTCACTCATATATGGAATATAGGAAACAGGGCAGAGGATCATAGGGAAAGGAGAGAAAAACGGAATGGGAAGTCATCAGAGAGGGGGAAAAACCATGAGAGACTCTTTTTTTTGTTTGTTTTTTAAAGATTATTTATTTATTTGAGAGAGAGAGAGATCAGAGCAAGAGAGAACACGAGTGGGGAAGGCCAAAGGAGAGGGAGAAGTAGACTCTCCACCAAGCAGGGAGCCTGATGTGGGGCTTGATTCCAGGACTCTGGGATCATGACCCAAACCAAAGGCAGGCACTTAACCAACTGAGCCACCCAGGTGCCCACCATGAGAGACTCTTAACTACAGGAAACAAACTGAGGGTTGCTAGAGGAGAGGTGGGGTGGGGATGGTGTAACTTAGTGACAGGCATTAAGGAGGGCACATGATATGATAAGCACTGGGTGTTATACATAACTGATGAATTACTGAACTCTACATCTGAAGCTAATGATGTACTATATATGTTCGCTAATTGAATTTAAATAAAAAGAAAAATCAGGCATCTCCTGACCACCATAAATTTTATGAGTTACTTACCTAGGCTTTCTTTCTCATTCACACTTTTGTCATATTCGTCTTGTAAGGCTTGTATTTGACCTTCTACTTGCTTTAGTAATGCTTGCTTTTCTCTCAGAGTGGCCATAGTAATATCAAGTTCAGCCTAATAAAGTAAATACTTAAAATGAAAATGTGAGGTCCCCAAAGAAAATAAAATTTGCCCACTTATAACACACTTAAAAAATAGAATTTATGTCCTCTTTTTCATGCCTCAAAAGATTTTGATATGGTATACAAAGTTAAAACAAAGGTAAAGTAAAATATAAGAGTAGAAGCACAACAGAACAAAACAAGAAACAAAGCCCAACAAAATAAATCATAAGAGGAACAGAGAAACAGAAGTACCATTGCGCATGAATCCCAAAGCATTTGAGATTAATTAGTTACTACAATGGATTAACTTTAAATGATGAAATAAATTTTAAAAGATTCACACAATTGGGAAAACTAATCTTTCCTAATGAGTTCTCTAGAGCAGAGGCCTGCAAACCAAATTCAGCCTGCTGCCTGTTTTTGTACAGTTAGCAAACGAAGACTGGTTTTAGATTTTTAAATGGTTGGGGGCAAAAATCAAGAGAAGAAGAATATTTCCTGACACACGATAATTGAATAAACTCAAATTCCTGGTGCATAAGTAAAGTGACGTTAGAACACGGCTATGCTTTCTCATGCACGGATTATTGCTGGCAGTGCCTGTGCTGCAATAGGAGAGTTCAGGAGTTGCCATGGAGACCCGATAGTCAGCAAAACATAGAATATTTACTCTCCGGATATTCATAGGGAAAGTTTGCCACCCCTGCCCTAGCGGGGCATTTCTGTCAGTAATCCCCTGCTCTCCGTGAGCTTTCTTTGCTCTGCTTCGGGCCTCACACCCGATTGTGGCTCAAAGGAGTTTTAGAACCTCAGAAGCCCCCACGGAGCACGGGAGTAGTAGCATATGCAACCCAGAGCGTCACATGCTAGAGTGAAAAGCCACCTCAAAAATATCACCAGCCTGATGATACGAATATGCTAAGAACTCATTTTCCTTTCATGTTGGGAAAGGGCTGATTTTAGAGGTCATTTTGGAAAGAACAATCTTCCCCAGCTCTTTTGCTACAACAAAAACTAATTTTCAAAGTCAGTCAGAGGAGCTTGAATGATTAATGATCATGTCCTTTAATTGTATAAAATGTTGCAACACAAATAATGTACCTGTGCAGCACGGAGTTTTTGTCTCTTTGGTTCGACTTCTTTGACTACCCTAGAGTATAAATCCATCGCTCTTACCCACATGCACATGGATTTACATGCTCTGGACACCTTCTCTACTTTTTCAGGCACAAAATCAGGATTGTTAACATACTTTTGAAGTTTTGCCAATATCTGAGGCTTTATGTTTTCCTTATCATATTCTAAAAGTCTTCTTAGAAAGTTAGAATCACCAAGAAGTTGCTTGGCTGTTGGCCAATCAGGCCTGAAAGACAGATGGGATAAGTTAATAGCACTGCAATAAAGTAATTTAAGAACAAAAGGAATGTGTTCTTTTGAGAGCATTAAGATATTATCCCAATCAGTGGGTCGTTTTAATCTTGATACTATAATCCCAGTCATTGGTAGTTAAGTACACCACAATTAATGGGGAGACATTCCTGAATGACTAACGTTTCATCCAACCCAGTTTTGGTAGAGAAAGAAATCAGAGTTTTGGAAATGTAAGATATTACAGAAAGAAGAGTTTTATTTTTACAATGCCCCAGCACTTACATTTTCATCCCATTTGCCTTAGTTTAAGTCCTTATAATCTCTTGCAAGGACACTACCATCACCTTCTACCTGGTTTTATGTTTCTCCGTCAACCCTGCCCCTCGTGAACTTTTGCCAGATTGTTCTTTCTCACACGAAAAGCTGATTATGTTGAAAATATTCAATGGTTCTCAATCCCCTCTGGCTGGGGCTTTTTGTTTGTGCTTTGCAGGACTCCCCAGCCCCACTTAGGTGCTGGCCAGAGAGTGAGCAGTGACTGGGCAGGGGTCCTCCGAGCCCTCTACCCTCGTGTGATCAGTTTTACATAGAAAGATTTCTTATAATTTTTATTGAAAAAAGTTTGTATTATTAAAGAAGGTTTGAAAACTACATATCTCCAGGATGAAACACAAGACCTTGCCTGCTGTCATCACTGCCCTCCTCCCCAGCCCCATCCCAGTCCATAAGCATCTCCCCTCAGTCTCACTTTCCACCTGAGTATCATCACTCAGAAACTTGCTCACTCCTCTCTACAAGCACTCTTTTTTTGGGGGGAGGGGGGGAGTCCTGGTACTATGCAAATATTGCATATCTTGAAATTATTATTTTTCATTTCTGTCTCCCCACTATCTTAGAGAAGAGCTTCATATTTCTGTCATCTAGAACAACACAGATGTTCAAAAAAAATGCTTGTTGAATCAATCTGTTGAATGACTGACCAAATCAGTGAGAAGGCAGAGAAGAGAATGAACACATATGAACAAAAATGTAGAAAAACACCAAAGCAATTCCCCCATGCATTTTTGGTAATGCATGATTATGGATATACTCACTTGGCATTCAAGAGAATAGAAATCGCTTCCATAACAGTCATGACCATATCTGGGGGCTTTGTAAAAACTCTGATTTCCGATATGTCTGCTTTATCTAAGGAGTCCAGGGCTTTATTAGCAGCATCAAGGGCAGGGAGAGCTTCTTCAAGGTCTCTCTGAGCATCATCAGCGATTGCTTGGGTTTCCTCAGCTTTCACTTTTGCTGTCGCTTCATCTTCCTGCACAATGCTACGGACCTAACCATGGAAACACGGCTGCTTAGGTGGTCTCAGGATTTGCATTTCAGTGTTTAAAAACAAAGCCAATAATAGCACGTCCTATTTGCCCCTCTGGATTGCACCAATACTGAAAGAGGATTAGCTACCGTGCATTTTAGGTTCTCCTTTATCCATCTCAGGTAGGCTGATGGGATAACTGAGCTGACGCTCTTAGAACAAACTGTCCATTCTTAGGAGATGAGGAGCTGCTGGTTTATATTCACTGGGGGCACTTTTCTCACCACTCTCTGTCCCACTCATTGGGTTTACTCAGTCTCAGGGAGAGAACCAGCCTGATTCATTGAAGGTAGACTGTTAAAAGCATTGCTAAAACTATCATTTAATTATTTTAAAGACATACAAAATTGAAAACATCCAATCCCATGTCATGACATACAGGTGATCAGCTGGTGACCAAAGCCTTCTCACCCACAACATCAGGGAGTGCGGCATACCTGATCGGCATTCTCTTGATCCACTGCCAATTTGTCCATCAGGGCTTCAACATCTTGTGATTTTTGGAAAAGGACAGGTTCTAAAGCTGAGAGTTCTAATTTCATTTTATCGACTAGTACATTGGTTTCTAATAGCTTGGTGATACCGTTCTTCACTCGGTCACGTGCCTAGATGAAAATAAAAATATCTATGAGTATTATAAACAATACATTTCTTGGCATCTCTTACTCATGTACTGAAATTTTACGTCTACAGAGTTGGTAAATCAGTTTGTAATAATTAAAATTGTGAATGGACAGAAATGTTCAGGTAACAGAACTCTAGGAAATGACCGTGACATTCACGGTGGGTCTAGATCCATGCTCCTCAGGCAGAGCGGTGGGCGTGTCACTGGGCTGTGGGCTCACTGAGGAACCACATCATATTTTCATTCCCTTAGCTCGGCAGCTTGGCAGTGCATTGAATGAACAAGGGGTAAGTTCAGATAGGAATTTCTGGAGGCCACAGCTCTAGGAACTTGTTTCCTCAAGATGGGTGAGCAGAGCTAAGAACTTGTCAGTGTTCTGGGAGGCAGTGCTCTGGGAACTCAGCTCTGGTTGCTGGATCTGAACCCTACTTCCCAGTGGTAAGGAACTTCTGACAAGGATCAAAGAGGCAGTACCTAGAAAAGGAGACAGCCGGGGATAACTACTTTTTCAAGGTGAGTCAGAAAGCCTGGTTCAAATTGACAGGTTCCAAAATATCT
The DNA here is from genome assembly GCA_003697995.1 of Taxidea taxus jeffersonii. Taxonomy (NCBI): domain Eukaryota; kingdom Metazoa; phylum Chordata; class Mammalia; order Carnivora; family Mustelidae; genus Taxidea; species Taxidea taxus. Next base: position 50,333 of record ML108606.1, read on the forward strand.
ATCAAGTTATTTTACAAAGCATGTATTTATTTACCAGTAGAAATCCTCTGAAAAACATTAAAAATATCTTAATGGTCTATACTTCTATTTTAATTTTGATTAAAATGTTGAAAATTTCAGCTCATGGTAATAGCCTGCTGATGGCAATGGTGATGGCAGCTACTCTTTCCTCAGCACCTCACAGGTGTCAGATCATATTCCAAGCCCTTCACAAACAGTATCTTATCTAAACTCCACTCAATCCAAAGGGTAGATATAGAAATTTCTAAACTTTCTTTTCTTTTTTCTTTTTTTTAAAGATTTCACTTATTTATTTGACAGACAGAAATCACAAGTAGGCAGAGAGGCAGGCCCAGAGAGAGGAAGAGGCAGGCTCCCTGCCGAGCAGAGAGCCCGAGGCGGGGCTCGATCCCAGGACCCTGGGATCATGACCTGAGCCGAAGGCAGAGGCTTTAACCCACTGAGCCACCCAGGCGCCCCTAAACTTTATTTTCTAAGACCTAGAAGTTACAAAATGTGCTCAGGGTTGGGCAGCAAGAAAGAGGCAGAACATAGGTTGTATATGGTCTGCCTGACACTTAAGTCCTTGCTCTTTTTTTCTTTTAAGATTTTATTTATTTATTTGACAGACAGAGATCACGAGTAGGCAGAGAGACAGGCAGAGAGAGGAAGGGAAGCAAGCTCCCTGCTGAGCAGAGAGCCCAATGCGGGGCTCCATCCCAGGACCCTGAAACCATGACCCGAGCCAGCAGAGGCTTTAACCCACTGAGCCACCCAGGCACCCCTGAAGTCCTTGCTCTAATGGCAACTATGGACACATGTCAAGCTACTGAAACTCCATCTCTGCTGCTTAGCAAAAGGTTCTCCTCATGAAATACTGCAGAGATGTCTGATTCACTGCCTCACTTTGCTGCTGTTACCATGTCCATCTCATTCTACTGAGGCATGCTTAGGTAAAGGACAGTAGACAAAATATACATATCTAGGAAGGGGAAGGCATCCCAGCTGACAAGATGAGACATTCTTTTCATCTTTCTTATCTGTCGTGGGTTGTCAAGGGCACATGTCGGGGTGGAGAACGTTCTAGTGGGCAAGACAGCATGTAGATCTTCTGCTAGTTCTGGCAAGTTTTGAGTTCAAGCAAAAAAAAAAAAAAAGTTTCTTATTGACAATATTACACTTACTGAAACCAACTGCTTCTTCTTCACACTCAGCATAGTCAGGAAGAGATTGATGAGCTCCAAGTAGGAGGTAGGCGTCGTGTAGTACCGCCTGCGGAGCTCCGTGTAGTAACGTTCCGCCATAGTAGAGACGCTCAGGTGAATGTTAACGCACATGAGGGAAAGCTTTTCTTTCAGTTCTTCATCTCTAGCATCGATGTTTGTGAAAAATGTCTTTGACACAGAAAGAAGTGCTTCTCTGGGCCACTGAAAATAAAGGTATAGTTTGGAAAATCTGTTGCTCCTTTTTATAATATATGTTTTAACAAGGAAGAAAATGCATTTTTCTGGACCTCTTCCTTGCTTTCACACCCTTTTACCCAATGAATTCCTACTCATGTCTGTAATGTGTAATGAACTGAAGGGCAGCATTCATTAGAGAGGGGTCTAGGGCTGGATCTTCTATCCCCAGCACAGTGCCTAGCACGTGGAAGTTTTTCAATCAGGATTGGTTAATTGAATGAATAAATGAGTGGGTGTGCTTAGAATAATTCCACTGGGGAAAAAAATCACATACAGTGGGAGGACCTCAAGTCCTTACTCTGTTTATTATGCAGGTCCATTATTATAATCACTGTTCTCTTCACCTCTTCAACTTCTTTACTCCTCTCTTGTTTCTCTGCACTCACCTGAACCTTAGTCAAATGCAACTCTCCCTTACGCCGTGTCTGTGACATGGCTAGAGAAAAACACACAACCATGCCGACTGCCCCCACTTTAACTTCATGACAACTAGCTTGAGTGGGTTCCTAGTAGAGCCCAGAAAAGCTTGTACAACTTCTAACACTTCCTCTTCTCATTTCATTCTCAGCTGATGACCTCACTTCCCACATCACTAAAAGAAACAGAAGCAATGAAAACAGAACCTCATGACCTCTCGCCCCCCACATCTTCCCATCTCCCTGTTATCTGTGTTCATTTACTCTGCCCCCCTGCTCCTGTTCCTCTGGGGTACACATGCTCCCTGCCCAGGCCGACCCCTTCACTGATGACTCCATCCCATCTCTTCTTGCCTATTCAATGCCACTGGTACAACTACACTTTGTCTGCTGCTCCATCAGCATATTTATTTTCTGGATCATTTCCATCAGTACACATGCATGCTATTTGTGTTTCCCCCTTCAAAACTTGACCTCACCTACCCCTGTAACTACCACCCAGCTCTTGGTGTACTTTTAGGGCAAAACTCCTTGGAACAATCACCTATGTTCACTGTCTTTGATTCTTTTCCTTTCTTCTCTCTTGAACCTTCTCCCCCATCACTCCACTGAAACCCAGCTCTTGTCAAGATGACCAATAATTTCCACATTGCTAAATTCAATAGTCTCTTTTTCCTTTATAAATTCTGTTTAGCCTTTGTTCGATCATTATCATTGTCATCCCCTGCATAGGAGTAAATTCCTAGCAGGCTTTAAAGCTAAAAGCAAGTACCCTTGAGTTATTCTTGGGCAATGTGTTACCCCTTTAAAATTAAGTGAATCTAAGGCACCTGGGTGGTTCAGTTAGTTAAGCCTCTGACTCTTGATCTCAGCTCAGGTCTTGATCTCAGGGTTGTGAGGTCAAGCTCTATGTTGGACTCCACCTTAGGCATGGAGCCTACTTAAAAAAAAAAAAAATCAAGTGAATCCAACTTCCCAGAGAGGTACTGTCCTGGGATGTCACCAACCTGGACAAACCAATCAATAGTGCAGCAGTTCACAAGGGATGGAAACATCCGGCATCGGGACCGAAAGGCCTCCCCTACGGGACTCATACAGAGAACAATGTGCAGCTTCTGACGGACTCTGCTGATAAAGTGCTGAAACACCTAACAAAAAGATATTTTTTAATTAAAATAAGGGTGAGATAATAATGAAAATGAGTGTTAGCTAATGCCTCTGGGTCTACCAATACCAAATAAAAACAATGTTAGTGTAGAGATGTGAGAACTGTTTGGGTCAACCTCCATTCCAACCCCTCATGCAGTCTGGAAAGATTAAAAATGACCTTTGGGGGACGCCTGGGTGGCTCAGTTTTTCTAAACGGCTGCCTTCGGCTCAGGTCATGATCCCAGGGTCCTGGGATCAAGTTCCGCATCGGGCTCCTTGCTCCACAGGGAGCCTGCTTCTCCCTCTGCCTCTGCCTGCCACTCTGTCTGCCTGTGCTCACTCTCTCTGACAAATAAATAAGATCTTAAAAAAAAAATGACATTTGGCAGACTCCATTGCAATTAGGATTCTGGATGTGATGTAGATTCTCCTCATCAGTGTATTTAAGGAGGTCTCTTGAATAAGGCAGAGAGAGGTATTCCTACAAGTTTGTGCTTTGGGGTAGAGGTCACTGGAAGAGACAGATGGGGGCAGGACCACCATTTGTGTGGGGGCAGAGTCTGGTTGAAGCGGCGTGGGCCTGGAGCAACTATCTGTGGATGTGGCTCCTTCCGTAGCTGTGTCCTGATGAGTCTGGGGATATTTGGCTGTGGGTACAGCAGCTGCGGTGGCAGCATGCTGAATGCTGACAGGCTCAGTGGCTTCTGGGCTTGGCAGCTTCCCTGACCACTGACTTCCACTGCAAGCGTTTCATGGCCATGCCAAGGAATTCAGCCTGGAGTCCCCTTCTTGGGCTCTCCCAGTGATTCTGGGTTCCTCAAATAAACCTTTTTCTTCTTTCGTCAGCTCAAGTAGACCCTGCTGTTTGTTTGTACCAGCCCTGACCTCGCAGTAGAGGAGATCTCACAAAAGGCCACAGAGGAGAAGGCATAAGAAAGAATGGTCAAATAAGGTGAAGAAAGTCCAGAAGCAAGGGAAAGCACTGGGGCAGATCAACAGCAGCATATGGAATCCAGCACTGTTGGAGAAATGGAAGAGAACAGGAGCTGGGTGGTTCCTGAGATGGCGCTGGGCCTGGAGACATGGGGGAATCTATTTCTGTTTCAGGTGCTCTGACCTTGCTGATAGGCAAGGGAAACAAAAGTACTGGACTCCTCAGGCAGGGCACTGAGGATGTGTGAAATCCATTTGTGTTGAAAGAAGGATAAGGCAAACTGTTCAGTTTGGACAAGACTATGACCTCCGTGGAGCAGTAGGGTTTCCGTTTTCTGCTTTCCGCTGATCTCTCTGGAAGTCTGGTGAACCAATGTTTTGAATGCAGGGAGTAAAATACATAGAATGACAAAGGAAAGCAAATATATTGGGGAAAAAAATCCATCCATGGACTCCTCAAAGGGATTCCTAGATGGTTTAAAAAAAAAAAAAAAAGAAAGAAAAAGAAAGGAAGGAATGCTAACAACTTTTTGTTTTACTAAAGCCATATCACCATTGTGACATGTCCTACCTCATCTCTGTTCCCCTCGGAAATGCCTACTTCTTTCGCCCTTGGTCTGGTGGCCGCTAAAACCTGTTCCAGTTCATCCTTTTCAAATAAATTGGGTACTTCGCCCGAGTTCAGGATGTTATTTATATCTTCCAGGAACTCCTCCACTACAATCTGTAGAAGAGAGCAGAGTGATGATTATAACTCATCCAACCAGTTTATATTTATTATGTGTGAATTGTAAACCAAATATTTAATCAAAATTCACTTTGAGTTAATTTTATCTTTAAAAGAAAATAATCTTAAAAATTAGAATCTTAATATTCTAACATCGAGGTAAAATCAGGCACCTAGGTGGCTCAGTCATTAAGCATCTGCCTTCGGCTTAGGTCATGATCCCAGGGTCCTAGGATCGAGTCCCATATCGGGCTCCCTGCTCAGTGGGAAGCCTGCTCCTCCCTTTCACCAACCCTCTCACCCCGCTTATGTTCCCTCTCTCGCTGTGTCTCTGTCAAATAAATAAATAAAATCTTTAAATAAATATAAACATATATTCTAACACAGAAGTACATTGATTTTTCATCTTGCCTTCCTGATAAGGCTATGAATTAGCTTCCCTGTTCTGATGGGGCAGTGGAGTGGGACCTAAGGCCCACATGGCTCATTGTTTGGGGACCTAAATCAAGCAAGGCTGTGCACTGAACTCTCCAGCCAGATGAAGCCACTGGTTTGGCTTTGCAGACAGGGAGCAGGGCTATCAGATGGGCTACACAGCTTGTTTTATATTCTGGTTAGGTTCCCTGGTCACATGAGCTAAAAGCTGTGTTCAGCAATGACTGGAGTTACAAATTAGTTTCTCTGCCAGGGTGGAACAGGAGAATTGGCTCTAAGGCCAGAAAGACTCTTTGTGGTCTTGACTCAAGCCAACCTGTACCCCAAGTGTCCATTCTGAATGGGGCCACTGGCTTTGCTCTGTGGATAATCGTTTCTGCTTGCTTTACTCTCCACTTAATTGCTGCTGGTGGCCAGAGCTGGTGGTGTATATACATTTGGCTATGGGTCCTTTCTCATTTGTCAAAAATATTTTATATTCAGACATAAATTCCCTGTATGTCACAGATGTTAAAAATATTTTCCCATTTTATGCTGGTACTTAATTTCAAATAATTTAAAATATTTATGCATCAGATCACTTTTTTATTCCTTGCCTAATTTCTATAAAGGTTAATTTTCCCTAATGTTAAAATGTCCAGTATAGTCAATGTAGAAAATTTCCTTCTTTAGAACAAACTCGAGATCGGTTAAATTGATTCCTGTAGACACAGATGTATTCATGTAATCCTATTTTAATTTTAAAGTTAATTTAACCTTAAAACAGCCATCGTTATTTTCTTTTTCTTGTATAAGGCATATTTCCCTAATTAATTTCAGTTAGGGAATAACTTCCTTATATTTACTGCTGTAGAAACAATTCATTATTTTCTATTATCTATGTCCTTCTCAAAGAAAAGTTCAAACCTCTCTCACCCCCTTAATCTTTGATCATGTTTACTTACTCAGAATTTAAAGGGTAACACAATGGTTGGTAAAATAGTGAAAATGTAGTATAAAAGTCTTTTACAAGGTCAAAGACACCTGGTATCCGAGGGAACAGTTCCATGAACTACAGCACACAAACCATTCAAAGGGCACTCATGATCATGACACTTGTACTTTAGCTATTTAAACATTACCTGGGTGTCTGTGAAGAGAAAGACCATATTCCTGTCATCGATACCAGCCAGTCTGTACAACTTCCTCAGGTCTTCGTGAAAACTGTCATAATTATATCCCCGGCTAAGTTCAATTTGCAAACATTTGTAACCACATATGTGAGCTGCAAGTCTTGTGAGAGACTGCTTTCCTGTGCCTCCTACTCCAACGAGCAGGGCATTGCCTCTTTCCTGACGGATCATGCGGGCAATCCTGCAGGCAGCAAAGTAGAGAAAGACCTTTGTGTTTCTTTTTTTTTTTTTTTTTAAGATTTTATTTATTAGGGAGAGAGAGAGAAAGAGAACAAGGGAAGGTGGAATAGAGGGAGAGGGAGAATCAGACTCCTCACTGAGCAGGGAGCCTGATGTGGGACTCGATCCCAGGACCCTGGGATCATGACTAGAGCCAAAGGCAGACCCTTAACTAACTGAGCCACCCAGGTGCCCTGGTTTTGTGTTTCAATGGCAGAACTGAGTCTAGACTGCAGAGTCTAAAATACTTATTACCTGGCCAGTTATAAAAGAAGTTTGTTGGCTCCTTTCCTAGGATCCTTTGCCAACTCCTCCCATAGAGTAAGCAAACAGATGATTTATGCACCATTTCCACTGTTATGTCTCTAACACAGTGCACATCTAACAGAAGACACGTCGGATCATTGTTTATTTCTCTTCAGTCATCCAGGTAGGTATAAAATTGAGAGGTAAAGGGATATGTAATAATGTTTTGCTATTGTTCTTCATAATGTGCACATGTTTGACAGTGGATGAAATATTGACTATTATAAAAATCTTGCACTTTATATGTTACCCTTTCCTTGTTTCATGTATATGACAGTAATTTGATTATTTTCATCTTAGATTATTGGAAACAAATAACTTGTCCATTCTGCCTCCAGTGTTCTTCTTTCTGTCAACTTACACATCCACAGATAGAAGACTCCCTCCATTAGAAATTTTTCAAGGTTACATTTTCTCTACTGTAGTAGGCAAGAGATGGCTGTCCTAATTAGTGGCTTAGATTTTCATAGAGATCTGTTTTACCATCCTGGAAGTATGGTGACAACTTTGGGGGAATGTAATGGGTAGAAACAGCCTGGAGCAAACTGCCTTTTGAAAACACAGGCTCGGGGTGCCTGGGTGGCTCAGTGGGTTAAAGCCTCTGCCTTCGGTTCAGGTCATGATCCCAGGGTCCTGGGATAAAGTCCCAAATTGGGCTCTCTGCTCTGTGGGGAGCCTGCTTCCTCCTCTCTCTCTCTGCCTGCCTCTCTGCCTACTTGTGATCTCTGTCAAATAAATAAATAAAATATTTTTAAAAAATGAAAAAGAAAACACAGGCTCTACAGTAAAAACACATTTTTTTTCTGAGTTGAGAAGGCTTTAGCCACTTATCCTATACAAAAAAGTCTAAAATGTCACCAACAAATGGAAATATCTGCTAAATTACTGAATATATAGTAATTGTTCTATAACTCATGTTCATAATGAAGCCTTTTCATTGCTATGCAGCAGTAGGTATTTAAAAACTCTTACAAGCAGAAATTTGTTTACTCGAATTCCTAACTACTGATCCTCTTTAGAAAAATATGTCTACACCATTATTCACATGGCCGCCCTCTGTGTATCTGAAAACCAAATCTCCTCCATTCTACAAATGGCTATTAATTTCCTCCTGTAATATTTTAAGCAATCTCTTGCATAGCCTGGTGATTTTCTTTCACAAAAGTCAGAAAGATTATAAATAAAATTAAGCGAATTTGCCTATGGTCTGGTCTATTCTCCAGGAAGTTTCTCAGACTGAGTACTGCCGTTATTTTTTCTTTGCATGAGTATGGCCTGTGTGAGCTACAGGATAACCATTGCTAGGAGGTAGGGTGCGAGTGTGCTGGCAGGGGGACAAATGAGGAGCATCTGAGCATTTATTTTTGTGCTGACAAAAATAAAATTTCGAATTAGAGTTAATAAAACTGCAGGAGTATAGGAAAGATAAAAGACCTAATTGCTTATGGCTTATAGAAAAAAAGTCCTAGGATTTAACAGCCAAACTTAATGTGATACAACACTAAAATGTAGTTGACAGGGGAAAAAAATAAAGTCATTACAGTCTCGCTGTGTTAGCAGACCATGGGATATCTGTCCTTGCATACACTTCACACTGTGGATTGCTTGGAATGCCTTACCAAGTCTGGACGTCCCAGTTTAAGTGGAACGTAGAGATATTATCAAGTGCTTCATATATTGAGGCTGAAAATAATCCCTAAGAGATAATAGTGGAAGATCTGGGTTAATTCTGCATGGAGAATACAAAGCTAAGAAGAGCCTGATCATGACTGTCAAATACCTGGAGAGCTGTAATGCAAAAAGTGGATCCATTTTGGGTGGCGGCACCTGCAGCTGAGTTAGAGTCAAAGGGCTGGATGCGATTCTCCGCCTATGACTCACTAGCTAGGGGACTTCGGACAATTCACCAACTCTCTCTGTGGTACACCATCCTGTCCAAAAATGGCTGCAGTACTATTTCTGGTCCTACTAGCTCTTTAATCCTGTCAGGAGATAGAGTCTCTGACCCCTGTGAACAGGGTGGGCCTGTGCCACTCTAACAGAATATGGTAGAAGTGAAGCTAGCTGACTTCCTAGGTTCAGTCGTGAGAGGCCATTTGGCTTCAACCATGGCTCTCTGTGCACAGGCTCGGGAGCCCAGAATCACGGGAGAAGCCTGGACATGCCGCTGCAGGGCTGGAGGGACCTGGGCAGTGCGCACCAAGGCAGAGGTCCACCAGGCACTCCAGCTGCTGTCTGACTTTAACTGCACTGAGACCCCAGGACAGAACCACTGGGAACCGTGAAATCACAAACTCATGAAGCTACCAAGTGTCACAGTCACTGAATATGGCTGCTGAAACATTCTCTGAGCCTTATTTGTAGAGAGATGAGGATATTGAGGCACAGAGAAGCATTATCACGGTTAAAGGCGATACTCCACATCATGGTTTTATGTTCATGCTGGGTGCTGTTACTGTCACTGCTTCATAGGATGGGACAGATACCAGATGTCACAGGGAGCAGATCTGGCATCATCCTTGCCGTGTCATTTTAATACTTGGAATTGTCCAACAGTATACAGATGCACTTTAAAACGTGGTGCATCGGGGCACCTGGGTGGCTCAGTGGGTTAAAGCCTCTGCCTTCAGCTCAGGTCATGGTCCCAGGGTCCTGGGATCAAGCCCCACATTGGGCTCTCTGCTCAGCAGGGAGCCTGCTTCCCTTCCTCTCTCTCTGCCTGCCTCTCTGCCTACTTGTGATCTCTGTCTGTCAAATAAATAAAATCTTTTAAAAAAATGTGGTGCATCTTATGATTTCCCTCATATGTGGAATTTAAGAAACAAAGCACATGAGCAAAGGGGGGGAAGGAGACAAAAAACCAGACTCCTCAGCAAAGGAAACAGTCAACAAAACAAAGAGGCAACCCATGGAATGGGAGAAGATATTTGCAAATGACAGTATAGACAAAAGGCTGATATCCAGGGTCTATAAAGAACTTCTCAAACTCAACATACACAAAACATAATCATGTCAAAAAATGGGCAGAAGACATGAACAGACACTTCTCCAATGAAGACTTACAAATGGCTATCAGACACATGAAAAAATGTTCATCATCACTAGCCACCAGGGAGAGCCAAATCAAAACCACATTGAGATACCACCTCACACCAGTTAGAAAGGCCAAAATTAGCAAGACAGTAAACAATGTGCGTTGGAGAGGATGTGGAGAAAGGGGAACCCTCTTACACTGTTGTTGGGAATGCAAGTTGGTGCAGCCACTTTGGAAAACAGTGTGGAGATTCCTTAAGAAATTAAAAATAGAGCTTCCCTATGACCCTGCAATTGCACTGCTGGGTATTTACCCCAAAGATACAGATGTAGTGAAAAGAAGGGCCATCTGCACCCCAATATTCATAGCAGCAATGGCCACGGTCACCAAACTGTGGAAAGAATCAAGATGCCCTTCAATGGATGAATGGATAAGGAAGATGTGGCTCATATACACTATGGAGTATTATGCCTCCATCAGAAAGGATGAATACCCAACTTTTCTATCAACATGGATGGGACTGGAAGAGATTATGCTGAGTGAGGTAAGTCAAGCAGAGAGAGTCAATTATCATATGGTTTCACTTACTTGTGGAACATAAGAAATAACATGGAGGACATGGGGAGATGGAGAGGAGAAGGGGGTTGAGGGAAATTGGAGGAGGAGATGAACCATGAGAGACTATGGACTCTAAAAAACAATCTGAGGATTTTGAAGGGGTGGGGGTGGGAAGGTGGGTGAGCCTGGTGGTGGGTATTATGGAGGGCACGTATTGCATGGAGCACTGGGTGTGGTGAATAAACAGTGAATTCTGGTACACTGAAAAGAAATCTAAAAAATTAAAAATTAAAAAAAAAAACCCAGACTCTTAACTGTGGAGAATAAACTGATGGTTACTAGAGGGGGAGGGGATGGGTGACATGGGTGAAGGGGGCAAAGAGGTCACTTGTCATGATGAGCACTGAGTACTGTACAGAATTATTGAATCACTGTACTGTACACCTGAAACTTATACAACCCTGTATGTTAATTATACTGGAATTAAAATTTGAAAAAAATAAAGTGGTGTATGCCCCAAGGACTGCAGATATTCAGGTGGGATACCTATTTGTCAGGGATGTCTCTCAAAGGAAACTTTTGTGGGTAAGCAGATGGAATCTACAATCCTTGGATGTCACTCATTTTGCTATAATTTTGATCCCCTTCTTTCTTTAGGTTTGCATGTAAGCAGCCTTGTACTATACATGTTTATCTCTGTAAGCTACCTTAGAATCTTTTTTTGGTAATGAGACAGAGCATCGAAAACAAACAAAAACAACCTATTAATATGTAACAAAAATAACCCCTGGGACTTCATAGAAAGTTCATGAGACTTATATTTAAAATATATTTAAAAATATAAATATATATTTAAAATATATAAAGAAGGCACCTGAGTGGCTCAGTTGGTTAAGTGTTAGACTCTTGATTTTTGGCTCAGGTCATGATCTCGGGGTCCTAAGCTCAAGCCCTACTTTGGGCTCCACACTGGGTGTGCAGCCTGCTTAAGATTCTCTCTCTCCCTCTACCCTTCCCCACCCCTGCTCTCTCTTCCTCTTTCGTAACAAGAAAAAAAACTATCTATCTATATATGTATATATAGATAAAGATATACACACATACATGTGTATATATACACACATATATATACACACACACATACATACATAAAATAACTTTTACATTATAGCAAGATTTGCTAATAGACCATTGTCCATCTAGCAATCTATTTAAAGACTTTTGTACAACTTAATTCTTACCTTTTAATACAAAAGAAATTAGATCAATGCATTATTGGGCATGTTATATTACTATACCTTGAAACATGTTCTATAGCATCCTGGAAGAACACCAACTTCACTTCTTTGGGATTTATAAGGTTATAATCATCAAGATAGTCTTCTAGAACATTTGCGATTTTCTCCATATCAGGCATGTCATCATAAATCCGATCACTCTTATCTGCTCCAAACTATAAGATGATTTATGGGAGACGGACCAAGTTAGATTAATTATGATATAGGAACATACACAACATTCATAACCTTAGAAGGGAACATTATTTATCCATGTTACCATGTAATCAGTTGCATGCATATTTTATATATTTATATGCAAGGCTTTCAAACCAAGGAAATGGGACTAAGAAACTCAGATTTTCATGGAAAACTGAAAATCTATTTCATTTAAGTTCAAACAGTACATTGGAATTTCAATGACTTTTGCTATAAAATTCACACACAAGCTCAGAAATAGGTTTCCAGTTTTTCTCACTTTACCTTACTTTGGTTTTATACTTTTGCTCTCAGGCTGCTGACATCGGAGAAGCTAAATGGGCTGAAAACAATGCATGCCAGACTGCTCTGTTTATAAACAATCATGCTGGAACTACATGTAGTTTTTACACAGCAGTCATCTGATTAAATAAATCAAGGAGAATGAAATTTGGGGTAAACCAGAAGGAATTGAGTTCCTGTTTGAGGTCCTGTGTGGACCTGTCATGAGGTTTTTTCTTTGCTGTAGCAACTGCCCTGGAGGCATTTCCATTTGGAGCCATGGCCTAAAATAAGGTAAAAAGGGTCCAACTGTTCTTTCCCTTTGCTTTATTCCGCTATTCGATGGTTATATCAGTAGAAACACATGGGAAATATAATCAGCACCTGGAAACAAACTTTGCACTTTTATTTTTTTTAAAAAAGATTTTATTTATTTATTTGACAAAGATCACAAGCAGGCAGAGAGGCAGAGAGAGAGAGAGGAAGGGAAGCAGGATCCCTGCCGAGCAGAGAGCCCAATGCGGGGCTCGATCCCAGGACCCTGGGATCATGACCTGAGCCGAAAGCAGTGGCTTTAACCCACTGAGCCACCAAGGCACCCCTGTACTTTATTTTTATTGATACATTTAAATAGATATACTGCATACAGATAAATTATTTATCTTTTTTATTTGTCAGGGGTTACCAGGGTGACTGTAATTGCATACACACAATATAAAGACAAGTCTGTCCTTTTAACCAGCACTGACTGAGAGCTAACCTAGCTCTGTGCAGGAAGCTGGGGATTTAGGGTGAACATTGTACCCAAACAAGAGCCAACTTGGTAAAATGAGATGGTTGCCTCTCAACATAGATAGGCTGGTTAGACAGAAGACTTATTCAAGGCCATTCTAGAACATAAAATTAGGGCTGGTGGGTACACATTATTGGGGCTGCAAATTGAGGAGCATAACGTAAGAAAAATTTTGCTACTGATGAGAGCTACCCTGAAACGAGGAGAGCAGCACCACTACCTACTGAGCTGCTGGAAGCATGTGAACACAGGCCGAGGAGTGCACGGAATACGGTAAAGGGACCGGCAGCCCCGCATTAAGAAACTAACCCTCTGTGCTTCCTTTCAAATCAAAAACCTGGTGGGTCTCCAATTCAAGCTATTACCAAAACAAATGTGACTAGAGCAGGTGTCAGCAATCTGTTTCTCTGAAGGGCCAGATAAGAACCTGACGCCTTGCAGGTCAGACTGTCTTTGTCGCTACTACTCCACTCTGTCCTGTCATGCAGAAGCAACCATGGGAAAGAATGGCACACAGTCAAAGGAGAGTGACTGTGTTCCCACAGAATGTTATTTACAAAAACGGGATATTTGGCCTCTGGGCCATAGTTTGCTGACCGCTGTCTGGATCTTTAATCTTCACAGATGCAAAATTCTTGTTGAATATGAAATTGAACTGTAAAATAATAAGTGCTTTATCTATCTTCAAATGTAGTCAGGTCAGTTCAACAGTACATACTTGCCTTAATAAAGTCTCCAAAGATGATGGGTTTAGTCAAAAAATATTCCAGGCCAATTGCAATTCCAAAATGTTTGTCTATTCGAAAAACAAAACCAATTTGTAATATATGATAAGCTTGAATGCAGTGTTTTTTTGTTTTTTTTTATCTGACAGACAGAGATCACAAGTAGGCAGAGAGACCCACAGAGAGAGAGGAAGGGAAGCAGGCTCCCTGCTGAGCAGAGAGCCCAGTGCGGTGTGGGGCTCAATCCCAGGACCCTGAGATCATGACCTGAGCTGAAGGCAGAGGCTTTAACCCACTGAGCCACCCAGGTGCCCCCTGAATGCAGTGTTTTAATAAGATACATAGCATAATATCAGCTGTTACTTTACTTAGAAGGCTTAACTAGTAAACGAAAGTTGAGAAAAAGCCATGTTGATACCACACCATTTTAGTCTGGTTGATATCTCAAACCAGATCAAATCTCTTGATTTGAGATTAAGAATGTTTAATATTAATAAACATTTATTAAGTAATAGATATTGAATACATATTTAATAAATCAGAGGTACTTTAGAGATACCCTGGCTTCTTACCAGACAAAATCCTAGTTCTCCTACTTTCCCATTTCTACTTAAAATTCCATACTGCATTTAAGATATTAACTCTTCCTGAATTTTTATAAAATCATTTTCCTAATATTTCATATATTTCTACATATTTGAATCATTGGAGAGAAAAACTTTTACCCATGAATGACTAAAATTCATTTTGCTTTACCTTATCTAAGTTCATTTTAATTTTCCTTTAAAGAAATCAAATTGCTTTTCTAGGCCCCCCACCAAAGAAATAAAAAGGTAAATAATGATTGATATTCACTGGCCATTTCTGTCAAAATAGTATGGAAATAGTTTTTATCTTCATTATTAATCAAACGGTCATGGAAAACTCTTTGGCATTCATGGCAAAAGAGTCTAAATATCTGTATTTCTTCTCTTATTGTTCCTGGATCACACTGGAGGATACCTGTTTTTCAAGAAAGAGGAAAAAGGAAACTTCATTTGTGAAATGTCTAGTAACAGTTTAATTAACTCAAAAACCCCGAAGTCCAGCTTTATTCCCACATTACCAGAAGTGGGTGCTTCCCTAGTGGGTGTACACACATACAATAATGGTGATCTCATTTTCTGAAAGCAAAACTGGACACATTATCTGACAAAACCCTTTTCCTTGTTTTGTGATGTTTCTTTCACTGAACATGTGAAGTGGTCAGACTTCACAGTACAGACTATGTTCATCTCATTATTACATTGGGTTGTAACATGTTAAGTGAGGAGTGTCGGATCTCTTTAATATACGTATATATTCATCCAGTAAGTCCACCCACCCCTGACCTTTACACTATTTTCAATACACCAATTCCCTCTCTCATTCTTTCCCAATGTTCAGTCCTCACCAAACGCCCTTGGTCCTTCTGGCTTCTATTCCAAATTACTCTGATTAGTCTTTGTATTAATATAAATTATAATTATAAATGTAGTTCAAATAATATCAAGTTACAACAAAAGCAGTGGTTTAAAGCAGTCCTTGAAGTGTTCATTCTCTCTGGGGACCCTTCACTTCTCACAACACAGTGTAGAGGGGGACAGGGAGAATACTTACTCTACGAATAGGTATGCATGGCAGACAGGATGAACCCTACAACATGAGAGTAAAATCCTTGAGTAGGCTGAAGAGGAGGGGGACACTGAATGTGTCAGAGGGGGTACTGGCATGTGACCAGAACAGGGACAACTCAGCCACTGCAGTAGGAGGGAGGCAGATGCAGGTGGGCTGGGATAATTGGAAGATGAGGCAGTTCTGGTTCAATTTCTCCTCTTTTTTTTTTTTGGTGAAATAAAAAGACAGGTCATCAGTTGGGACCAAGAAATGGAAGGGGATGCTGGTGGTCTGAGGGCAGCTGTGACATTGTCAAGGCTGGGGTGGGGGTGGAGGGTGACTTGAATAGGGAACAAGTAATGGGATTTCTAGGTGGGGAACAGACACTCATAATTCTCCTGAGAGATTTGGGTGAATGGAAATGAAGGGAGTGTGAGAATGAGGTTCCACACATTACCTTGTACACATTTGGATAAATCCCTCAAGTTAAAGACATAATGGGACTTGGCTGGTGTTGGCAGAAGATCAACACTCATTCTGTTATAAATCTCAACTGCAGCTTCCACAATGTTTGATGAGGTTTGCTTTACGGCTGGTGGAAAGTCACTGAGGAAACCATTTAAGATGGCCTAGAGCAAGGAACATAATGTGAGAGGGTTAGATTGGTGTTTTTTTTTTTTTAAGATTTTATTTATTTATTTGACAGAGATCACAAGCAGGCAGAGAGGCAGGCAGAGAGAGAGAGGAGGAAGCAGGCTTCCTGCTGGGCAGAGAGCCCGATGTCGGGCTCGATCCCAGGACCCTGGGATCATGATTGGAGCTGAAGGCAGAGGCTTTAACCCACTGAGCCACCCAGGCGCCCCTAGATTGTTCTTAACACCAAAAATTTATCATCTTTCAAATACTCCAGATCTGATGATGCTTTTTCTAGTAATAATTAGAAAACCAAATGCCAATGCAAGGACTTATGCATGATAAAACTCTGCCATTCACTTCAGAATATGTCCCTGAGGATGGGCTTACTCCTGTCTTCTGTGATAGGCTGGTGATGCCTGAGAAGCATGTGTATCTGACCAGTGAATTGACCGCACTTACTCTCCACATAATTTAGACTTCTGCTTCCCGTGGGTCCAGAGGGTCATTGTGGGGTGCCCAAACTCATCTGGAAGTGAGCCGAGGGCCTCTCTCTGATATTTATGGGCCCATGACCAACAGGTCCATAGACTTCAACCTCACGTCTGTTTAAAGTGCAACTTACTTGTAACTACAACCTGCCCCCCTTCAGCTTCCCTGTATCAGCACAGGGCCTTACCCCACGCTCAGATCAGGAACTTGCAAGTCTCCTTTGACACCTTCCATTCTCTGTCCCTACAGTCAAGCTTGAATGCATGTCTTGAATCTCTCTGGTTCCTGGACATCACCCCATTCCAGCCCTGACTCGTTCATCTGGGCTTCTTCAGCCCTTCCTTCTCCTATTGGCCTCTCCATTTCCATTCCTGTCTCCCTTGAGTTACTTTCAGTCAGAAAGATCAGGCACAGCCCTCTCCTGTCAGTCCAGACTCACTCGCCCAGCTCCTCACTTTGCCCTCTTCCCCACTGCTCACTGTGACCCAGCTGCACAGGCCGAACCACGCAGGCTCTTTCCTCTCCTCAGGGTCTTTGCACAGCTCTATCCACACCCTCTTCCTCAAGGCTCTCTGTTGGCAGACACTTTTTCACTCCTGTGTTTTAGGTCACCTGTCATCTCTTCAGAGAGGCCTTCCCTGACTCCTTCTGTCAGTGTCTCTTATGGCTCTCTCATCTTCTTATATATAACTTGCCACCATCCCTGAGTACATATTTATTAGCTAGCTCGCTGCCCCCAGATGCTTGGGACAATTATTATAGATTTTTAAATAGGTAAATTTTATTCACAATGGTGATGGGAAGGCACCAGAATGCACATCAGTGCTTGTAAGTTAGTCCTTGTGACTTTAGATTTTGGGCTCTCATATAGGATTTTAAAATAAACTCAAGTATTTGTTTCAGTGAGCTTCCTCAGTGAACATTAGTTTCAGCAGCTTACAAGGAATATCTTTTGAGTTGCCCCGTCCTGGGCCACCAATATGAATTTCCCATTCTCCATATGGCCCATATTTTGAGTAGGAGCATCCCAAAACATATATAAAATAAAAATTTTACTATACATATTATATATATATACTATGTAAAAAATTAAAATCTAGTCTGTTTATTCTCCATCCATTACACACTTGTATTTACAAATATATATAACCATATGTATATATATACATATATACAGTTTTTTACATATAGTTATAACATAATACACATTAGTTCATTTATCTGTTTATTATCTGTCTCCATGGTAGAAGCCCTGTGAGGACAAGGATGGCATCTTCTTTGTTTAAAATGTAATACCAGGGGGGCGCCTGGGTGGCTTAGTGGGTTAAGGCCTCTGCCTTCGGCTCAGGTCATGATCCCAGGGTCCTGGGATCGAGCCCCACATTGGGCTCTGCTCGCCAGGGAGCCTGCTTCCTCCTCTCTCTCTCTGCCTGCCTCTCTGCCTACTTGTGATCGCTCTCTGTCAAATAAACTAAAAAGAATAAAAGCTAAAATGTAATACTAATGTCTGGTGCCCAGTACATGGTCAGTAAATATCTCTTTAATAAATGAAATTAAGGGCTACTCAACTGATATTCATAAATTAAAATTAGCATGTCATTAGGAGTAAACTCTTCAGAGCTTACGAAGGACCACAGCTTGGTCTTCTATTCAAAGGTCTGGCTTACCTGACATATTTGGCAACTTTGAAAAGCTTCTACTAAGACTATGCACTAGAGCCAGAATTCCCACAGTCTGGGGGCAGGACACTTTGCCATGGGCGCACTGTTAGTAGTTCATGGAATTGATCGTTGGTTTCAATTACTGCTGTTATACCTTTCTAATTAGAAATTATATCGGGGGCACCTGGGTGGCTCAGTGGGTTAAAGCCTCTGCCTTCGGCTCGGGTCATGATCTCGGGATCCTGGGATCGAGCCCCACATCGGGCTCTCTGCTTAGCGGGGAGCCTGCTTCCCTCTCTCTCTGCCTGCATCTCTACCTACTTGTGGTCTCTCTCTCTGTCAAATAAATAAATAAAATCTTTAAAGAAAAAAAAATTTAAAAAAATTATATCTAATTTGATGACAACATTATGAACTGATTTTGTTGTGTGCTGCTCAGTTTACCTTTAGAATGTACAGTGATGCATATTTTTGGTGTATACATTTTCAGTAAGGAAACGGTAAGACATGTATGAATGTGTCACTGCCCCTCTGGCTCCTTGGCCATTTACCGCCCAAGTCAGCTTCTCCAGACCAGTCACTGAAAAGTCTTGTCCACCTGTATGCCCACCTTACCATTTCTTGCCCCTGTGATTGCATTTGCCCATGTGCCTTCTGTTCCCAGGATCTGTTCCTCCCTGTCTGTTCTTGTCCCCCAAGGCTCAGCTCACTATCTTCTCCATGAGCCTTTGTGGTTGGTTATGGTGTGCTCGCTCTAGTCATGCTGCTTCATGTTCTCTCAACATCCTACTCAGAATAACATTGTAGCTTTTACTGAACATTTCTGCTAAGCACTTATGGGGAGGTATGGTTATTTTTCCCACTTAAATGGCCCTAAGGGGCCATTTCCCACTTAAAGGAAATGGCCCCTTAGGGAAGTTTGTAGAGGTGCAAGAAGTACAGGTCGTTGTTTTTGTTCGAGGTGGTGGTGGCAGCGAGGCGATGAAGTCTAGGTCAGGTGCGTTGCACTTGAGTTTGCTGGCATATGGGGAGCTGGTCAAGTATGAGAAAACCACAGAGGTAGGGGCGGGGTGGGGGATGGGGTCTGCTGAGTGCTAAGTGGCAGGGGCCCACGATACAGCCTTCCTTAAAGGCTTTGGCAGTCTTTTTTTTTTTTTTTTAAGATTTTATTTATTTATTTGTTAGAGAGAGAGCGAGCGAGCACAGGCAGACAGAGAGGCAGGCAGAGGCAGAGGGAGAAGCAGGCTCCCTGCCGAGCAAGGAGCCCGATGTGGGACTCGATCCCAGGACGCTGGGATCATGACCTGAGCTGAAGGCAGCTGCTTAACCAACTGAGCCACCCAGACATCCCAAGGCTTTGGCAGTCTTTCTGCATTCTGGAAACCAGCTCTGGGACCACAAACACAGAGGCAGTGATGAGGCCACCGGTCAGCTACTGCGCAGATGCTCCTGCGTTTACCTGCTTTCTGCTCAGAAAAGGGACAGTTGGGCTCCTCAGAAACACCACAGCCTGTTCTCACTGTGGGAATTTGGGAACAGACATGTTTTCTTTTGGCCCCTTGCCGAGGTTTAAATTCACACTCACCTGGAAAATCTGCTTCAGGCTGTGCTCTGAGGGCATGGGAAGGCACAGCATGCTGAAGTGGCGGATGAAGCGGGGAGTCACGGGGTTGCGGCCCCCGCCTGGGGGTGCACATGCTGATACGATCGTGACATCCTGGGTGGGAAGAAACCCACGCGAGTCACCCAGCCAAGCAGGAAATGACAGCTGCCCATACTGGTGGGCAAAGACCTCCCACGTGACAGCAATACCTTATGTCTTCCTACACATTATCTGACTTAATCCTCACAACCACCCAGGAGATCACTACCCTTACCCTCATTCTGTAGATGAAAAATATCAAGACCTGGGGAGGTTAAGTTGCTCAAGGTCACTCAGCTAATGCATCTATCTGTAGAAACACACCTATGTAAGAATGTAATCTTCGAAAATGGTTAAGAATTTGTATGTGAGGTTAGAAGATATTTGTTCAACAAATATTCAAATATTAAGTATAGTCAATTCGTGTTATTTGTGGTAGTTATGTTTCTATAAAAATCACTGGAACACTGAATTAACACACACTGAACCACTGCTCCTGGGGGAAATACAGAGTTTGGTTCCCATGAGCCTCTGGTCATAACATTTTCAACTGACCAATCCATGATATTGTAATTGCCTCTGGTATTGCCTCCTCTTAGACCACCCCTCCCCTGAGGCCAAGGGAAACTTTCCATGACAGTTCTTCCAGAGGCTGTGCATATATGAATCCACATTCCTTGTCATGGCACTATGGCCCCCTGGGCTGACCTCTGCATCTCTTGCCACTTTGGTGCCCACATTCCATAGCACCATGGTGTTCTACGCTCCCTGCCTCGAGATGCAAAATGCGCTTTTCCCTTGTTCTGCCATGCTCTGACTGCAAAATCCTCCTCCAACATCATCTCTTCTGGGAAGGCTTCTCTCAGCTTCAAGAAGTGCCCACCCTGTCTCCCTCCAGTTTCTCCCTGTTCATCACCCTGCATTATAAATACCTGTGTCCATCTACCCCCTGAAGCTCACCCTTTAGGGAGATACACCTATCTCACTTGTTCCTGAGTCTCCTAAATAAAGCAGGGCAAGAATTTAATATCAATTAAATAAACTGACTCACCTATTAAAAAAAAGCCAAGGCTAGAGATTAGAGGCTGAATTGTGTCCTCCTCTACCCATGGCCAATCATATGCTGAAGGCCCAGGCCCTGGCATCTCAGACTGAGACTATATTTGGAGATAGGGTCTTTAAAGAGGTAATTAAGTGAAAATGAGGTCATTAGGGTGGGCTCTAGTCCAGTATGACTGGTGTCTTTATAAGAAGAGGACATTTGGACACAGATAGATACAGAGGGAAGACCATGAGAAGACACAGGGAGAAGACAGCCATCTGCAAGCCAGGGGGAGAAGCCTCAGAGGAAAGCACAGCAACCCTGCTGACCTCTTGATCTCAGACTTCCTGCCTCTACAACTGGGAGACAATAAATCTCTGTTGTTGGAGTCACCCAGTCTGTGGTATTTTGTATGGCAGCCCTAGCAAACAAATGCACCATCTTTTCTTACTGTTTACATTTAAACACACAAAGTAACTTAAAACCTAAAGTGACCTGTATGTCTTTCCAAAAGAGTTTGTTTCTGTCATAAAATCCACCGAAATCTTGATACTGCCGAAGTAATTCAATTGGAGGCTGAGAGCCATAGCGATCCAGTCTGGGCATGTTTAAATCATCAACAAAAATCACAACTCGTTTGTTTCCTGGGGCTCCTGGGGAATAAAATGAACTTAAAAATTAAGATTTGCCATCGGAAAATGTAAGACAAAGGTCAGGTAAGGCTTTGGACTCTGAACACCCCGTAGGTTGTAATGCGTTCAGTTCCGAGTGAGGAGGGCCCCAGCAGGGAGAGGTGAACAGGGCTGAGACACCCAAACTGTCAGGTGGGTCCCCACCCTCACTCCCAGAGGGGCAGGATGATGCCAGCTCTCCAGTCAGGTCTGGATCTTTCTCAATCCCAGTCACTGCCACTGTCCTCCCCAACTGTGTGGTGTGGCATGGGGTGAGGAAGGTCATTTTCTTTTCAGAGTGGGAAATGGAAGTACTCCAAAAGCTTCCTCACAAAAATGCCACTGCACCATCTGCCACAGGGAAAACAGGACTGGATATTGAAAAGCATCCTGAACACGGGGTGCCTGGGTGGCTCAGTGGGTTAAAGCCTTTGCCTTCAGCTCAGGTCATGATCCCAGGGTCCTGGGTTCGAGCCATGCCTTGGGCTCTCTGCTCAGCGGGGAGCCTGCTTCCCCCTCTCTCTCTGCCTGCCTCTCTGCTGACTTGTGATCTCCATCCATCAAATAAATAAATAAAATCTTAAAAACAAACAAAAAAACACAGAAAAGCATCCTGAACACATCAAAGGGAAATCCAGTACGGTAGAATTTCACAATGTCATATTTAACTTAGAGAACATCAATATACACACTAGTCAAAAAAAAAAAAAAAAAAGAGTAGTGACAGAGAAAAGAAAACAGCCTAAGCAGAGGTGACCCCACCCACTCTGGCATCCAGCTCTTACAGCAATGAAGGAACCAAGGCAAACTCAGTGCCCCACTCCATCCTCCAGAAGCCAAGCAGCAGGACAGGAGTGGGGAGCAGCTCAAAGAGAATCATTCATAGAGACATTGGTCTCCCACCAGACAGACAGGCATCCACTGCCCTGTGCCTACCAGAGTAGGGGAAAGGGAATAGAGAGGAGGCACTAACGTGGCTGAGGGTGGGTCTGAGTGAGGGCTGGGACTCTGATTCCCAACATTATGGAAGCTTCCAATGGGAAGGCCAATGCCTGACCTGTGAACATTTTTTTGGGGAGGCCCTCATGGAGCTGGTCCTGAAAGCCTGCCACACAGATAACACAGACGTCATTCATCACTAGCAAGAGAAGCAGGGACAATCCATGCGGAAGCCCATATAATGCCAGTTAGGGGGTAAACTGTCCTGTCCTCCCCTCCTCCCATGCTGACACACCAGAGCCTCCTACAGGGAGGGGCAGGAAGGGCCAAAGGGCACCCCATGCCCCGCTCTATCTCCAGGGCCATGACCCACAAACCAGACCAGGTCCATGACAGAAGAGAGGAGGAGCCTTACATTGGGTTTGGGGTTGAAACTTTACATTAGACCTGACACAAAATAGCTGCAAGTGACCAGAAAGTTAAGCTATTTATCTAAGCAGTTAATATGGGATGATGAGGGAGATCCCACAAGCCTGGCTGAAAGCATTGACTGAAGAAAAAACCTAGACAGTTTCGAGCCAATAACTGCAGAACTGGGATAACTCAGTGCCCCAGATACAAAGTGGTGTGTTGGTTGGTTTCAAATAAAGGGAAATCAATGCAGGCTTGAAATCATGTGTGGAGAGGGACAGCCACAGAAAGGCAGAGACTGAAGGTGTTCTAGGTTGAAGGTGATGAGAAATGAACTGCCATGTGCTACTGGTAAGATACCTACATGTACAGCACAGGAAAGAATGCCACTCACAGAATCCCCTTCAAATAAATTAAGCAAAGAAAGTACCCATTTGTAATTTTATTACATGAAGTATTTTTGTGATTATTGGTTTGATAAATAATTTGGGTGAGACAAGAAAAAATGATCACTCTTACCTAGTATATTTTTTCTTTTCCTTTCCAGTTTTGACTCAATGATCTCTTGTGTTCTTGCAGATGAAGTTTGAGCAGAAAAATTTAGATAAACGGGAACATAGCCAGCTGATTCCTGAATTCTATTCAACAATCCTTTTGCAATGACAGACTTTAAATTAAAAAATATGTTAATATATATATTCAGCATATCTTTCAGTTGTCCACATCAGTAATAATCCAGTACAATGAGTAAGAGACAGGATGAAGGAGATAGGTTAAAGCTAGATCGAAATGTCTACCTTCTGCCTGGAGATTCCATTTAATTATATTTATCAGTGCCAAAGAGATATTCTAACCAGCTATATCTTAGCAAAAGTTTTGCTAAGTTTGGTTGGTTCCTATCCAAGTCGATTTGGTAGCATGAGTCCTAGAAGAACCCAAACTTCTTTTAAAAATAACTTAGAGGGGAGGGGCACCTAGGTGGCTCAGTGGGTTAAGCCTCTGCCTTCGGCTCAGGTCATGATCCCAGGGTCCTGGGATCGAGCCCCGCATCGAGTCCCACATTGGGCTCTCTGCTCAGCAGGGAGCTTGCTTCCTCCTCTCTCTCTGCCTGCCTCTCTGCCTACTTGTGATCTCTGTCTATCAAAAAAAAAAAAAAAAAAAAACTTAGAGGGGAAAAAAAAAGAGAAGGAAAAAAACCTGAAATAATATAGAGGATCAGTAGTGAATCTCTGTTTTTGCGGACTGTCCCCAAGCCAAGGAGACAAACAATCAACATTTCCCTCTATACTCTACTTTTTCCAAACACCATTGCTGTGGGGGGGTAGAAGTAAATGGGCAGGAGGGGACAGACCGACCTTTATCAACAATCCGCTGGGGACACAAACTGTTCTGACCAATTCCCACCCTATCCTGTCTGATGGCAGGCTCAGAAATTCCAAGGGATATGACATAAAAGCCCCCAAACCTAAAACGTGCTAGTCCACAAGTCCTCTGATTTATGTGGTATTGACCCCAAGGATTTATTCAGAAACTGGCAAACTTTGGAGTAATCCCCAAGATAAATACAGATTTGGCACAGTTACATTCTTCCTGGAAAATGATCAAAATTCCAAAGAATTTCCTCTGAAAAATAATGTGTTATCTCTGGGGCTTAGAACTCTAAGGCCACCATGCCCTCATTTGGGGACAGACTTTCCTGTTTCAGATAGGTTTCCTACCTTGCCAACTCCAGTTATTCCCGTAAACAGCACCGAATGCCTAACTGCCAGCAGTTTTTCCATTAGATACCCAAAGCGCACTGTGTCGGTTGTGGGGACGAGCATTTCAAAAAAAGGAACATCTCGGCTGTACTTGAAGGTGGGTATGATTCGTTCCCAGGGATCCAGCCGTTTGGTATCAAAGTCCAGGTGAATGCTCCACAGATCGCCAGAACTGGGAAGCTGAAGTATAAAATCAAATACCACTTTCATTGGACTGCCACGCAGCAATAGGGAAATTCACACATAAACAAAGGCAGTCGTAGAATATGAATGTATTTGGGTTTCTTTTTCCTTTGTTTCTTTCTTTTCTTAGGTATCAGAGTCTAATACTTTAAACATAGCCATGTAATACAATGCACAAAATCCCTGGTATGTTATCTTAAAACCTTAGATTAGGAGGCACCTGTTTGATTCAGTCAGCTACGTGTCTGACTTTGGCTCACGTCCTGAACTCGGGGTCCTGGGACTGATCCCGGCATTGGGCTCCTCGCTTAGCAGGGAGTCTGCCTGTCCCTCTGCCCCTCCCCTGGCTTGTACTCTCTCTCTCTCTTTCTCAAATAAATAAAATCTTGGGGGAGGGGGAAGACACGTTAGATTAGAATTGTAAAGCATTTTCAATTCAAATCAACATTCAGAGGCTTACTCCTGGCCAGCTACGTGTTTGGTGGTAGAGGCAAAGGCTAAATTCGAGACCCAGTCTCTGCCTTCAGTGACCTCAAAATTCACAGGGGGAAACAGAAGCATATCAGTTAATATTACAGAGAATTAAGATTCCAATAGCGTTAGTACGTTTACAAAGGCAGGATGACTCCTTTCTACTTGCAGGAGAGTTTTATGGTGATGGCTGGATATTCAGGAAAGCTTCCAAAGGGTGGTGACACTACAGTTCAGACTTAAAGGACAAGCAGGAGTGCTATGGGCAGTGAAGAAATGGGATGGGGAAGGAGGGTGAAAAGAAGGCTGAAGACATGGGAAGTGCCAAGCATACTGGGAAATACAAGAGCAGTGTGTACAGTGAGAGATGAATCTGGGAACACAGGGGCCAGGTTAATGAAAAGCTTCACCTTTTCTTTTCTTTTAAAAAATTTTTAAAAAAAGACTTTATTTATTTGACAGACAGAGATCACAAGTAGGCAGAGAGGCAGGCGGCGGGGTGGGGGGGTGGGGGGGTGGGGTGCGGAAGCAGGCTCCCTACTGAGCTGAGAATCTGATGCCATACTACATCCCAGGACCGTGGGATCATGACCTGAGCTGAAGGCAGAGGCTTTAACCCACTGAGCCACCCAGGCGCCCCTAAAAATTTTTTTTTTTTTAATTTTACTTATTTGACAGAGAAAGAGAGAGAAACCACAAGCGGAGGGCGGGGCGGGGGGGTGGTGTGGCAGGCAGAGGGAAAGGGAAAAGCAGGCTCCCCCAGAGGGATCTGTCTGTCTCAAATTCCCAACTGTCCTTAAAACAGCCCATCCTGTCCAATTATGATACCATCATCTTGGGGATCCAGAAAGGTTTCATATCTACAAGAAGGTCCTAATCCATAGAGCTCAGATTCTTAGGGAATTTTTTTCTTCTTTTGGTAACTTTTTACTTTTATATAATTTAAAACTTAAAAGAACAGTGCAAAGGACTCCATATATTCTTTACCTAGATTGATTGTTCACATTTTGCTCCCTTTGCTTTATTATTGCTCTTCCTACTCTATCAGAGTTAATTGTATACACTATTCCACCTTACTCTAAATAACTGTGTATTTCCTAAGGAACAAAGATATTTTCTTATATAGTCACATTAAAGTGATCAAAATCAGAAAGTTGAATGGTGATATGTTTTTATCTAATTTACATTCCAAATCCAAATATTGTGTTTTTAATAATGCCACTTACAGCTATATTTTCCCCAGTCTAGGATCCAACACAGGATAGTCCATTGTATTTAGTTATATCTCTTAAGCTTCTTAATTTGGAAAAGTTCCTCAGCTTTCTCTGTCTCCCATGACAGACATTTTGGAGAATAAAGGTCAGTTTATTTTATTGAATGCTCCTCAATTTGGGTATTCCAGGGGTATTCCCGTAATTAAATTCAGGGCATGCATGTTTGAAAGGAATACTTCACAAGTGAGGTTGTATTCTTCTCAGCGCTCTGTATCAGGAGGCACAGGTTTGTCCTAATACTGATGATGTTAAATTGATTTCTTAAAGTATTATCTGCAAGGTTTCTTTACTGTAACAATACTATTTTTCTCTCTGCAATTAATCAATAATTTGTAGGAGATACTTTGAAACTATGTAAATATTGTTTGTCATCAAGCTTTCACCCACAATTTTTAGCATCCATTGATGATTCTTGCCTAAATCAATTATTACCATGATGGCTGCAAAGTAATGACTTTCTAACTCCATCATTTCTTCTATGTAGATTAAGTGGTATTCTTCTGTGACACAAACCATAAGAGACTCTTAATCTCAGGAAACAAACTGAGGGTTGCTGGGGGGCGGGGAGGGAGGGACAGGGTGGCTGGGTGATAGACACTGGGGAGGGTATGTGCTATGATGAATGCTGTGAGTTGTGTAAGACTGATGAATCACAGACCTGCACCCCTGAAACAAATAATATGTTACTATAAATAAATATAAATATATACATATATATAAATAATATTAAAAAGAAAGGAAGAGCTCTTCCTTCTCCCCCATTTATTTATTTATTCAGGTATACTCTTGTTCTGAATATCAACTCATAGATTTTTATTTCATGCAAAGTCTTGTAATCCCATACTATTATTATTTATTTTGATGCTCAAATCTGTCTCGATTTGGTCAATGGGAGTCCCTCAAACTGGATCCTGTGTTCCTTTGAGATGTGTGATCATTCTTGGAGCACTTCTTTGCTACCTGCCATAAGAAGATGTTCTAGGCTCATTATGTACTTTCCCCTGTCTTACTCCAGCTATGTCATTACAGAGCCTTGGTTCCCTTTCATGGAGAACAGTATTTAGAAATGAGCATACTAGGTATGTTCATTGCTCCTGAGTTGTCTTCTTCTAGTTCCTATCAGCACATAGAACTAGGAAATTAATGTATGTATGAATATATGTATTAATTTCCATATATGTATATACATTTTTTGATCTATGAGAACCAAGACTTCCAATTCCAATACAAGAACAAGGTGCCTTCTAATATCTCCCCTTCCACATTTGTAAATCCTTTTTCTAACAGTGAGAAACCTGGTTGACATTATCCTCAACATATTTATACATTTGCTCAATCTTAGAATGTATAGAAAGTAAATTCTGAATTGTCAAACCATAACACTGTGAAAAAGAAATGTACTAACCAGAATTCAATATTTGTTTATGGTGGGAAGTTTTTAAAAACTTTTTTTTATTTATTTGACAGAGAGAAAGACATCACAAGTAGGCAGAGGCAGGCAGAGAGAGGGGGGAAGCAGGCTCCCTGCTGAGCAGAGAGCCTGACGTGGAGCTCGATCCCAGGACCCTGGGATCATGACCTGAGCTTAACCCACTGAGCCACCCAGGTGCCGCTATGGTAGGGAGTTTTAATATTCTTTTATACCTTTCTTTCTTCATATGGCTGGGGGAGGATTATGAAAAATTTTAATATAATAAATGCTATTTATGGTTTAAAAAAGTGAATAATTCAATAAATTCTTTTAGTGAAGGATTTTTATTTGTTGTAGAACAAAGTCTTTCAAAATTTTAGTCTTGAAATTTAATTTTAATGATTCAGAGTTATTATGCTAAAATGAAACTTATTTGGCTCTTACCCTGGCATCAGGATTATCATCGAATTGCGTTCTAATAAACGTATCGAAAGAATCCCAGTAGTTTTCAGTTAGATTACCACCCAAAGACCATAAATAACAGAATACGAAAGTCTGACATAGCATTGTATTCAGTTTTGTTTGTTCCTGAAAAAACAAAGAGAAGGAGTTTTAGTATTTTATTTGTTAATATAACAAGAATCCTTAAATTGCAAAGACTGAAGATTGTTTTCTTTTGTCGAGACGCATGCATTTTAAAAAGGGCATAGTATACGTTTCTTATAGTTGACTCAGTAGTCCACAGAGCAATGTTTTATACTAGTACAAGAAAATGAATGGCAAGGCCTATGTAGAAAAAAGCTCAAGGTTGTCTTTCAGTGGACTATTATCACTTTGTTTATACCTGCATGAAGGTATTTAAGCAGCTGCTAGACAGACACATACTGGGAATGTGTCACAGAATGTGTTGTAGACTCTAGGGAATTTAAACAATGAGTACAAGAGTAAACTATAGGTTCTCTGATATTCCTTCCAATTTTGAGATTCTATGAATCTATTTACAATCATTACTCTAAAAAACTAACTTGAAAATCAAATGATCATTTTGTAGAAAATTTAGTTATCTGTTTGCAAAGCATTTATACAACAATCTCATTTTCCTAGCTTTATAGCAGTGAGAAAAACCTTTCATACCATTGTCAAATTAACACCATCCTTCCCAAGTATCAAAGACTCCAATAAGCAACAGAGTGTGGTAACTTTGCTGATGTCCACTTGTGGGATTGCTTGGCCACATTTTTTATTAATAAAATGTAAACCATCATCAACATAACGTTGGAAAAGATTCAGTATATACTCTTGGGTTTCTTCATTCAGCTGAAAATCATACAAACAAATAATATTTCAGTAAGACAAGATGAAATATGTAATTAAATTTAGAAATGAGTTAGTTTAAATCTGTGTATTACAATATATTCTGTGACTTTTAGATTAAAGGACAAAAACATCACAAGATATGAAACAAATTGAAATTTTAAAAAAGTCTATGATTTGGAAGAGACATATGAGGAGATTCTGAGTAGTGGTAGTAGACAATGTCCTATATCATGAAAATGCCAAAGAATTGACCTGGAACTCATAAGCACTTACAGCAATGTTACAGGATGCAAGGTTAAGATACAGAAGTCAATTGCTTTCCTATATACTTGCAATGAATAATTGGAATTTGATATGGAAAATATAACACCATTTATATTAGCACAAAAAATTAAATACTTAGGTATAAATCCAACAAAATATGTACAAGGGCAAAGTAAGGAAAACTACAAGACTCTGATGAAAGAAGATAGAGATGACTGAAGTAAACAGAAAGATATTCAATGTGTATGGATGGGGAGATCCAATATTGTTAAGATATCAACACTTCCTAACTTGATCTATAGATTCACTGTAGTCTGAATCACAACACAGCAGGTTATTTTGTGTATATCAGCAAACCAATTATAAAGTTTATATGGACAGTTGAAATACCCAAAATAGCACATTGTTGAACAAAGTTGGAAGACTGACGATATCTGACTTTAAGAATTACTAAAATCTACAGTAATCAAGACAGTGTGATACTGGCCAAAGGACAGACGCATAGATAAATGGAACAGAACAGAGAACCCAGAGACAGACCCATACAAAAGTAGTCAACCATCTATGACACAGGAACAAAGGGAATCCAGTGGAGAAGGGATGATGTTTCCTTCCTCCCTTTCTTTTTAAAGACTTTATTTATTTGACGGAGAGACAGGCAGAGCAGCAGGCAGAGTGGCAGGCAGAGGGAGAGGGAGAAGCAGGCTCTCTGCTGAGCAGGAAGCCCAACATGGGGCCCGATCCCAGGACGCTGGGATCACGAGCTGAGCTAAAGGCAGACGCTTAACCCCTGAATCAGTCACCCAGGCATGCCGGGATGGTGTTTTCAGTAAATGGTGTTGGGACATCTGGACATCCATATAGAAAAAAACATGAATGTAGACACTGATATTACACCTTTCACAAAAGTTAACTCAAAGTGGATCACAGACATATATGTGAAAAGCAAAACTATAAAACGTCTAGAAGATAACAGATAAGAAAATCTAGGTGACTTTAAGTTTAGAAATGGGTTTCAGATATAATGCCAAAAGCTCAATCCATGAAAGAAAATCTGGTAAGTTGGGCTTTGTTAAAATTAAAAACTTGTGTTCTGTGAAAGATTGTTAAGAGAATGAAAAGCCGGGCTGGGAGAAAATTTTTACAAAATACATACCTGACAAAGAACGTGTATCTAAAAAATTGCAAAGAACTTAGAAAGCTCAAAAATAGTAAACAGCCCAATAAAAAATGAGCAAGATTGAGTAGGCACCTCACCAAAGGAGATACACAGATGACAAACAAGCATATGAAAAGACACTCATGATCACACATTAGAGAAATGTACATTAAAACAATGAGACACACCTATTAGAATGGCGAAAAGCTAAAGCACCAACATCACCAAATGCTGAGGAGGATGTGCAGCAAGATTTCTCATTCATCGCTGGTGGGAATGCAGAATGGTACAGCACTTTAGAAGACAAACAGGCAGTTTCTTAGAAAGCTAAATAAAATTTTACTATATGGAGACACCTGGGTGGCTCAGTCAGTTAAGCGTCTGCCTTAAGTTCAGGTCGTGATCCCAGGGTTGTGGGATTGAGTCCCGCACCAGGGCTCTGTGCTCAGTGGAGAGCCTGCTTCTCCCTCTGCCTCTGCAGCTTCCCCTGCTTCTCCCCTTGCTTGTGTGCTCTCACTCTCTCTCCCTCTCTCACTCTCTCTGACAAATAAAATCTTAAAAAAAATTTTTTTTTACCATATGATCCCGCAATCACACTCCTAGATATTTTACCTAAATGAACTGAAAACTTAAGTCTACACAAAAACCTGCTCACAGATGTTTATAGGAGCTTTTTTCATAATTGCCAAAACCTGGAAGCAATCAAGATATCCTTCAGCGGGTGAATGGATAAACTTGGTAAATCCACACAATGGAGTATTATTCAGAACCGGAAAGAAATGAGCTATCAAGCCACAGAAACACATGAAGGAAACTTAAAAGCATATTATTAAGTGAAAGAAGCCAATTTGAAAAAGCTACAGACTGTATGATTCCGATTACTTGACATTTGGAAAAGACAAAACTATAGAGACAGTAAAAAGATCTGTGGTTGCCAAGGGTTGGGAGGGGGTATGGATGGATGAGTAGCACAGATTTTAAGTCAGTGAAAATATTAGGTATAATACTGTAAGGGTGGACACATGACATTACACATTTGTCATAACCCACAGAACTGTACAACACAGAGAATGAACCCTAACGTAAACTATGCTCTTTAGTTAATAGTAATGTATCAATAATGTTTCATCAATTTTAACAAATCACTTTTAACAAATACACCACAAATGGGGGATGTTAGTAGGAAAAACTGTTTGGAAGAGAAGGAGTATATGATAACGCTCTGTACTTTCCATTAAACTTTTCTATAAACCTAAAAGTGCCGTAAGTAATATAGCCTATTGATTTAAAAGGAAAGTAAATTTGTGAAGGTTTAAAATCTTATAGTCATGATGAGTTCTCAATTCTGAGACTTATTTTCTTTTATAAGTACTCTGTGCTCTGAAACTAGAACATATTATTGTTCCAATGTTGATGCCTAAGAATGAAAAAAACAATAGTTTTCTGATTCATCTTTGAGGCAGAAAGAAGATGGCTCTCTGGAATGGGGGCTGGAATGGGGGCACAACACTTCAAAAGATCCCTTGTTAAGCTAAGGCAAAGAGAACTCCTCTTTTAGAATGGAGAGGGTACAGAAGGCAATATAGACCTGAGTAGTCCCATATAATAATTTGGAATGTCTCCTCTGAGATTAGAAGACATCTTGGGTCAGAGACCTAAGATTGGGTGGGAGGGAAACTCGTTTTCTTTTCTCTCAGAGATGTTAGTGGCTCCTACAATCTAAAAACAATGATAGTGCCTGGATTAAAATGTTCCCTCTCATTATCCAAAGCCTTCTGCAAAGTCTTTTTTAATGCCCCAGCCTATTCTAGCTGTGTTTGGGGGACTTAAGGAAGCATTTGTGCTTGCAGGCAGAGGAACCAATCTGGGGAGAAGCCAGGCAGAGTGGGCAGGAATCAGAGCGGCGAGGCAGCTGGGCAGGCTGAGGTAACAGATAATGAGGACAGATCTGGGGAGGATATAAACATTTCTGGAGGTTCTCAGGAATTCTTATGGAGAGGCAGTAGGTTCAGTGCTGGAATTGCCATCCATGAAGTACAATGAGGTCTCTTAACTTATTGCAGTTTGGGCACTCGAGGGCCTCCATCCTGACAGTTGGATATGTTGTGCCGTATCTGGTTGTACTTACTTTTTTAGAAATACTCTTCATCCATGTTTTAACATAAGGCATCCATTTCAGTTCTTCAGGATCCACAAACACCATTCCACATCGACTGACTGTTGCAGGAGAGGCAACCCTTAGATCTTGCACCTACAATTGAAGGAAGTTGAACAAAAAATAGCTAATACTACTTCCTAATTCTTCCACCTTCAATGCTAATGGATCACGTGTTTAAACTTAACACTGAAAGGCTTTATATGAAAGGGAGACAGACAGCCTTAAGTAATCAAAAATGGAGGAGGGAAGGTAAGTGAGGCATAAGGTGAAAAAAAACCCTTAAGAGGATAATGCCAAATCCTTCCCATAAGGATTTGGCATTATCCTCTTTGCTTTTGTCTTCTTCACTTTTTCATTCTTATATCTCATACCTAGCCGAATGCCTAGCACATGGTAGGCATTCAATCCATGTTTGATGAATGGGTACAGCAGGGGTAGTATCTTCCAGAATACCACACAATTAGGTCCACAATCCTTTTCCAGTCCCTTCACCATATATTCATACCACAGAGAGATAATTTATTCATAGTAAATATAATGTTTTTAAATTAAAAAAAATTTTTTTTAAATAGAACTTTCTTTAAACTTGGAAAGCATTTCAAATCATGTAACATCATCAATATATTTATTAACTATCTCCAAAAGAAAGGAAACAAGTGCTGAGGAAGATAGAATTTATTGTATTTCCTGTTTATAGAGAAACAGGAATATTTGAGAGTCTTTGGTTCTCAGGATGCACACTCTACTATGGAAGGACAATTTGATAAGGATGTAAACAATTTAGTATGTAAACAAAACACCATGGTAGGCCTTACAAATAGTAAATGATTTATACGCAAGAAAAAAAATTGAAGATAGCATGCCAATCTAATGATTTCACATCACAGTAAGACATATGTATTTACCTCAAAAAGCATGTGAATTTGAGGTGTGAGTTTGATCCTCTCACTGTTAGCCAGACAAAGCATCTTGTTATCATCCAACACTGTATTCATATTTTCAATCCAAAGAGCATCCACGGGCCCATCACTGATGATCCATTTATGGTCTTCTGAAGTGTCATTCACAGCTGCTCGGACACTTAGTGCCATCAGACCATCTTTCCACTCCAAGGTTACGTTATTAACTTCGCCATATAATTCACCCATTGTAATTGATTTAGGATTAAGAACATATGTTTTAACTGGTTGGTAAAAGGGATTATCTATACCAAGTTTTCGCAGATTCCCTAAAGTTTCTGCTAGTATTTTGTAAACTGTGGTCTTGCCACCTCCTGTTGGCCCAACTAACATCACACCATGTCTTACCAGCATAGTTTCATAGAACTGTATCACTTTTTTAACCATACATGCCTCGGACTGAAGACTCTGTCTATTCATGACATCTATAATTGTTGACTGCAATATACCATAATCATGTTCTGGAATTTGGACTCCAGGAAAAAGATCAGATATGATTCCACTGAAATAACAAAAATAAAATCACTGATCATTGATA
Source organism: Taxidea taxus jeffersonii (assembly GCA_003697995.1). Classification (NCBI taxonomy): domain Eukaryota; kingdom Metazoa; phylum Chordata; class Mammalia; order Carnivora; family Mustelidae; genus Taxidea; species Taxidea taxus. The sequence goes on from ML108606.1 coordinate 84,640, forward strand.
TTTCCCAATATTTATTACAATCATTGATTACAATGATCTTACTTTTCCCCTTAATCTTTTCTTCTGAACATGCACAGTACTAGTCTGTCCTACGTGTTGTACCAGAATCTAACATTTTCTCTGAATTGTGTATGATTTTTTTGTTTCTTGTACAGTAGACCAATGTTCTTAAGTATATTGGGAGCTTTCTGAGGTAAGGAATATCTCTTAAGTTGCTTGTATTGTCCACAGTACATGGCATAGTATCAAATATACAGAAAGTGATTAATTCATCAGTTTATTTTTAAAATTATATTTATATCCCAATTTTTTCCAAAAGCATTATGCATGCTTATTACTGTATGGATATTCAGGAAAATAAGATGGAACTAGAAATAGAAACTAATAGTAGTTTTAAAAAAGGGAATAAAGGAATAATGAACTGTTTCTGTGAGAAGCAGATAATATGGGATGTTTCTATGGGTAAAAAAGAAGCTAAATCCCTACCTCACACTATATACACAAATACATTTGAGATATAATAAAGACTTCAGTATAAAATGACAAAAATACTAGATGAAAATATAATATATATTTTGTAACACTGTGGTTAAGAAGGTCTCTCTTTTTATTTTTTTAAAAAATTTTAATTTAAATTTTAGTTAATTAGGGGTGTCTGGATGACTCAGCTGGTTAAGTGTCTGCCTTCAGCTCAGGTTATGATCCCAGGGTCCTGGGATTGAGCCCCACTGAGGCTCCCTGCTCAGTGGGGAGTCTGCCTCTCCCTCTGCCCCTCCCCATGCTCATGTTCTCTCTCTCTCTCTCTAAAATAAATAAACAAAATCTTCTAAAACTAAATTTTAGTTAACATACAGTGCAATATGGGTTTCTGCAATATGAATTCAGTGATTCATCACTTAACATACAATACCAGTACTCATCAAAACAACTGCCTTTTTAAATACTTATCACCCATCTAGCCCATTCAAGAAGCTCTTTCTAATGAAGACAAGAAATCTACAACTGTTATTTAAAAAGTTGATAAAGTGAAAAAATAAAAACAAGTAAAAAAACCACAAATGTGTGTGAGATAAAAGGCTTTAGAAAAGTATTTCCAATTTTTATACCAGATAAAGTTTATGATTTCCTACAAATCAATAAGAAAAAGAGCACAATAAAAATATGCTCTAAAAATAATAAACATAAATGACTAATGAACCTAAGAAATAATGCTTAATGGCATTAATAATTAAAGAAATGCATATTAAAATAGTGTATGACTTCTGGTCACTCTCTAAAACATTCAAAAAGAAATAGGTATTATCATAAAATCATTTATATAAAATGTAAATATCTTTGGACAATATCCTAATAGAATCTATCTAAATTAAAAATATCCATACTCTATGAAACCTAGGAAACTTACTAGAATCTCATTTATAGAGGTATCACAGATGTGTAAAGGTAAATGTATAGGAATTTTCATCATTGTGTTCTGCCAAAAACTGAGTAGACATGTGTCTACTCAGAGGATCTGACATAGGACAAAAGCAAATCAGAAGATCTGACAGAGGACAAGAGCAAAGGGAACTCCAGCATAGTCATAAATGGACATCCCAGGATGAAAAATGTGCACCAGGATAATGGGCAAGCAGTGCAGATTAGAGCAGAAGGACAGAGGGCTCTAAGGAGACAAATTGGGTAGAATGCTTTGTATAATTGAAGATCTTTTTTTTTTTTGAAGGAGATTTACACATACCCTGAGAGAATTTGTAAATAAATTACTGATAAATTTATAGGAAAGTAGATACAGGATTAAAAAATAAAAACAAAGACAATTAACAAATATAGGGAAAGGATAATAAAAACAAGGGAAATGTGGCTCAGCTGTGGATACTATTTATATAGCTGTAATAAATTATGGGAACCTGGACATTTAGCTCCAGTTAGATGGCAATGTAACTGCAGGGAGGAGAGGGGCAGGGAAGAGGTCCACGTGCATACTCTCATCTCCCGTTTACTTTATAGAGCATATCTAAAATTGAAAAATCAAGAAATAGCATAAACACAGTACTTAAAACTAGAGAGGGAAATAAAACAAACAAACAAAAGAATTGAAAAACGATTGCCTTTAGGAAGTGGGAGTTGGTAAAGGGCATGGAGCTACTGTTTCTCATGAGACTAATTTATGATACTTTTTACAACTACATACATAAATGACTTGGATAAACATAAAACTTAACAGTAAAAGTAGAAATAGATAAAAGCCCTCACATTTATATTAAACCCCAAACCTGGTTTTTTGGGGTCAGGAATTTCTCTTAGGTCAGGAACTTGTAACCAAATGCTAATTCATATAACACACAGCCTAATGACTAATACTGTGAAAAAAAGAAATGATTGATGCTTAAGCTTTAGGATCTTTATTTTAAACTAGTATTTTTTTTTTTCTGTTTTAGGTGATTATATTGTTGGTAGTGGTGGTATTTTTTTATTAATTATTTTTATTAATATATAATGTATTATTTGCCCCAGGGATACAGGTCTGTGAGTCATCAGGCTTAAACATTTCACAGCACTCACCATAACACATACCCTCCCCAATGTCCATTACCCAGCCACCCTCTCCCTACCCACAAACCCCAGCAACCCTCAGATTGTTAAACTAGTATTTTTAAAACTGTAATAAGTATCTCCAGAAAAGATGAGGACATTATTGTCTTGTTAGAGGCAGATATAACTGAAGAGAAAACTATCCTTTACTTCTACCCAGCAGCTATGCCTTATTCTTAATTTTTTAATGTTTTTTTTTTTTTGAAGGTTTTATTTATTTATTTGACAGACAGAGATCACACAAGTAGACAGAGAGGCAGGCAGAGCGGGGAGGAGAGAAGCAGGCTCCCTGCCGAGCAGAGAGCCCGATGCGGGACTCGATCCCAGGACCCTGGGATCATGACCTGAGCCGAAGGCAGCGGCTTAACCCACTGAGCCACCCAGGCGTCCCTGCCTTATTCTATAACATCTAGAAACTTACCTGAACAGAACAGCATCATCTGTTAGGAATTTTGGCAAGTTGGAGTCTCGTAAAGCTCTTATCAACACCACGTCTTCACTTAGGTTTGGATTCTCCCTTTTTAAAGACCTAAATTTAAAGGGATGATTCAGATGATGTTGCAAGAACCCAGTACTTCTGAGCATGATTTTCCAAACCTGTAGGTTAGGGAGTCTACTTGCAAAAAGCTGTGGAAGGCACCCCCTTTGGATTCCTGCTAAAGGAGAGAATCATTTTTCCTTACATGCCCACTGTTCATCCTCATCAGATCACAGGACAGATCAGGCACTGGCTACAGGCTTTGAGAATGACAAAGGTATTTTTTCAACCTCCCTGCATCAATCCAGACTTTATTCAACCTGAATTTACAGCTTCCCGGATAAACCATAATGATTCACATTGCTGTGACTTTCTTTTCTCTCAGTCCAGAGAGTCCTGCTTTGCTCTTTTGACACCTTTATTCTCCTTCAAAACCCAGCCCAGTTATTCTCTCCTCCAGAAAGTTCCTCTATGGCCCTCATCAGTGAACCTTGTGCATGACCCTGTTATGGCTGTCCCCATGCACTGTGTCCTAGATGACTGCTCCTGTGTCTGTCCTGCCCGTCAGCCTGTGGTTGTGTTCCTGGAGTGCAAGTACATCTGAACCCCTCAGTGTCTCTGGTCTTTACATGGCAATCCTGTAAAAGGGAAAAATGCTGTATCTGGGAGGTTGAAAGAAAGAACAGAGTAGGGCAGGGAGATTTGTACACAGCCCAGGGATATCGGGGCCAGGCAGAAGCGGCCCTGGATGTGTGGAGCCCGAGCCAGTAAGTTATGGCCTAAAAGGACTAGAGAGAAGGTAGATTCCCTCAGAGACTCTGGATAAAGAACCCCTCAGAGGCAGAGGTTTCAAGAGGTTATAAAGGGAGAAGTTGGGGCTTAAACAGAAGAAAACTAGAAAGCTGGTTTACGAGAAACTGCATAGCAGCTAGGGTTGGACCATACAGGAAAGGCAGAGGCAGAGCCTAGGACATAAGCCTAGACTGAGGGCACAAAGAGGAAACTGAAGTTTCTCTCAAGGCTTCAGGCTTTCTCAAGTGATGGTATGACTTAATGTACTGTATGTGCATAACAAACGGTGCCTTTTAAGTTTAGTCATCCTATCTCACGGTGGTAAAGGCTTTTGTAGCTAAAACTCAAGTGAAATAAGTCAAGCAGAGAAAGTCAATTATCATATGGTTTCACTTACTTGTGGAGCATAAGGAATAACATGGAGGACATTAGGAGAAGGGAAGGAAAAGTGAATTGGGGGAAATTGGAGGGGGAGATGAACCATGAGAGACTGAGGACTCTGAGAGACAAACTGAGAGTTTTAGAGGGGAGGAGGGTGAGGGAATGGGTGAGCCTGGTGGTGGGTATTAAGGAGGGTACTATTGCATGGAGCACTGGGTGTGGTGCATACACAATGAATCTTGGAACACTGAAAAAATAAAATTAAAAAACAAACAAACAAACAAAACAACCCTCAACATATGCAATGAGCTCAGGGGAAATGAAAGCTAGCCAAAGCCTGATTGAGAGACTCCGGTTCAGTGTAGGGCCAACTGGGACTACCCATGAGGAGAGTGGCCCTGTTTGACTGTGGCCTGGGAGTGTCAAGGTAAAATGATGGCAGTGGCACCTCACATTTTTGAGTCACGTTCTATCGTGCTTTGAGAGCCGTCTGTGAATTAGTCATTTGCTTTACTTAGATGGTTTAGAATTTCACTCTTGACCCCTTTGGTTTCTTACCCGGCCATGACCAGTACAGACTTCACCGCTCTCATGCCAAAGTCATAGTGATCTTGCTGAGAGAGCTGTTCACTGCAAAGCTTATACATCTGCGTCATTTTTCTTGCTAATATTTTACTGGATTCAAATCCTTCCGAATATAGAATTACCTGGAAGGGAAAAGTACAATGCAATGCTTCTTATATTGTATTGACAGCGATATATAAGCATAATACCAATGTATGCAAAATCTATGTTAGGCATTATACCTCTTGTTATATCATTTAACAAAGAAATATGAAGATTGAAAGGAAAAGGGTTTTCTGTATTACAACAAGGTGAAAGGTGGGATATTACACAGGGATGTTTGAGCAGTGATTCTGTTTTCTTTCTGTAGATGAAGATGTGGCCTTGGTGACACTAGGCTCAAGGAACAGTAGAGCCCCCTGTTTGAAAATATTCACATCACTGAGGCTGGATGGTGTTGTAAGGCTTTTGTACAAAGGTAAGACTTGAGTTTCTCCGATCTGACACAAACACCACCTTGTGGAGAGAATCAGTGATAGCTTTAGGCTTCCTGAGTATCAAGGGAAGCTACACAGGTTTGCAGCCTTCCTCTGCCCTAGGAGGCTACTTGGCTTCTGACAAGTTTCTGCATTCTTGATTAAATAAATTGGATGATGACCTTGGAGGTGAGTGTGGAACCTTTCTTCAATCCACTAGCTACTCAAATCACTGTAGCTAGCATCAGAATCAGGATATGAAATGATGTCGACAATTAAATTTGTTGATTTCTTTCAGTTTTAGGGGCCTACTATATTCCAGATACCATTCTGGGCACTGGGGATGTAGCAGTTACACACACACACACATGCCAACACACCAAAGCATTCTGTGTGATAACAGTCACATCTACACTGAAGAGCAAACAGTAATCAGGTGCAGTCATAAAGGAAACTTCCTACCTCAATGGAATCAAATAGTAAGTAAAACATGCTTAAATTTTTTCTGCTTTATAATGTGAAGCTCACCTCTGCAATCAAAGCATAATTTGGAACCATCATTGCAAAGGGTCTAAACAGGGCTTTCAAATTATCTGGCAATTCGGTTCTGCCTGCGTATCCAGGATTCATTGTGATAAAGGCTGCACAAGTCATGACCAACTTGATTTCTCGCCCCTCAAACATGAATCTAGACAGCTGTTTGAAAGAAAGAGAAAATACAAGTTAACACTTCTCTAGATATTTGGAAATTCTTTCACATGAGCACAACTTGAGTATAAAACTTGTATATGGAACATTCAAGCAAAGACTACCAGCCCAGTGAATCCTGCTGTTGAACAACCCAGAACCTTTCTCTCCTGATTCTGTAGTACCCACCCCCAATCTCTTCTGGGCTTAGTACTTCCTACTTTTTGCTTCTCTGCCCCTGCTTTGCCCAAATTGTCTCTGCCTTTCTGGCCCGGGCCCATAGTATTTTAGGCCTCAACCTCTTTTCCTGAGACTCCTCAATTCAAGTTAGATGTAATGGCCCTGAAACCTTCTCCACCCCTACTTTCTCCCCAGGAAATTCTAAGGGATTGGAGTCCTTGAGTATGAGAGGTCTCACTGTTGCTGCGGGCCCTCCTCCTCCACTCTCATTCAGGGGCAAACACCTGCCAAGCATCTGCTGCAGATGAGGCACAGGGTTAGGTGTGGAGGTGGGGAGCTGAGGGAGACTCACATGGTGGGGGGTGCCCAAGAAGCTCCCAGGCCTACAGTGTGGAGTCAGATATGGAACCTGGGGCTGAGCACTACCACTGATGCCCCACTGGAGGTGTGTGCAAAGCCCACAGGAGGAGAGGGAAATCGCTTCTCGCCCTTTTGGCTAAGATCAAGTGTAGGAGGAGCGGAGAAGCCGGCTTGGCCTGAAGAATGAAGAAGGGCCTTTGATGTGGATAAGCAGGGGGAGCCATATGGTCAAAGGGAGCCATGCATGTTCAGGAAATGACCAGATACTCACTTTACTAAAGGGTGAAGTTCCAAGAGGAAAGTGTAGATAGGCCGAGGCCTGAGCATCAAGAGTCTTACCTGCTGGGCTAAGGAATTTAGATTTTGTCCTGTGGGTGAGGGGAAGCAGAGAACAATTCTGGGCAGAGTGATAGGATCAAAGGTATCAGTGGGAAGGCTGGGCAAATGATAGAGGGGGAACAATTAAGGAATTATTATTGAACAAGTGACAAGATCCAGATTTATGGAGTTACCATCAGTGATGAGAGGCATCCAGCAGATAAAATTAAATGGACTTGATGATGGCTTAGATTCTCAGGTTGGTGGTAATGGGGGTGAGGTGGGAATCCAAGATGAATGCCAGGTTTCTAACTGTGCCATGGGAGGAAGGCACTATTAGCAAACACAAAGAATACAGGGAACACTAGGAGATGTGTCATAGCCTGGAAGAGAAAATGCTGGGCAGTACAATGGAGACCAGGCCTGCGGCCATTAAGTAGCTGTTGTGCTATTCTTAATCTATTCCAGGGGATCGATTCCACTCCAACCATCTGAGATGTCTTCCTCCCTGTTATCTCACATTATCGCCCTCTAGACGGCACTGCTTCTGTCCTGCCTCCATTCTTGTTGATCCTTCTCTCTTACTCCCCATGCTCTGCTCTCAGCTAAATGCTCAGCAAGGTAATAGTAACTTATGCTGTATCTGGAGGTCCCTGCATTTAAAACAGGCCTCCTCTGAGGATGTGGGAGGCAGGAGTTGTGTAGCAGGAGCTCAGACTTTAGGGTCACATAGATTTAGGTGCATATCTTGGTTTGTGGTGTTCCCAGAAATATTTTTAATTTCTTTGAATCCTTTTCATCTGTAATCTTGGGAAAATGCCTTCTACTTCATGTAGGTGTGGTGTGAAAATGAAATAAACGAAAAGTACAATGCCTTGTACAATTTAGTGACTCATGAAAGTCCAATTTCTGCTTTCTTTTTACTTGTCCTATAATTTGCTTTTTTTTTGCAGAGGTGAAAATCAAAACATTTAGCAACTCTTTATCAGGGCACCTTCCAGTGAGACAACCCTAGAGCTACAGCTGGGTCCAGAGCCCCCCTGCTACACCAGGATGAACCCTCATGGCTGGATCTAGCAAAGAACTGGTGCTTTTTAGGAAGGGGACAAGGTAGTGGTGAGGGACCCTTTAGGGACTCAGGGCAAAAAGTATTTAAATATTAAACAACTGGCAAGCCTGTTTTGGTTTGTATAGGCTGAGAGCCTTGGATTACGCAGGGATCCTCTTTTATTTTTCTGCCTGCATGCAGGTGTGTGTTGGGGGTGGGAAGAACAGAGCTCCTGAGGGGAGAGACTGAGTTTTACCATCTCTGTATCTCCACGTCCCCACAGAGCATCTGACATATAGTTGGTTCTGTGTTGCTTGGATGAGGAATTAATTCACTCAGCTATGTCTTATTGCTGTAGTTCTCACCAATTACACTGGAAACATGGGTAGACATGTTAAAGTTAGCATTGTTTTTCCTAAAATGCAACATGCTCTCAGCTATTTACAGGCCTAAGAAATGCTACCTCCATGGACAATTGCCTCATACCTTACCTTTGCAGCCTTGGCATTCCTAATGGTAATGAGTTGCTGTGCGATGACTGACAAAACTTCTATGTCAATTCGATTAAATTCATCAAAGCAGCACCAGGCCCCTGACTGTGCCAGACCACTGAAGAAGCGCCCCATCATCTGAAATCAAAATACTGCCATTCAACTTTGCGTTTTATGTTTACGTTATGTTTATGCTTAGTTTTATGTGAATACTGGGCTATGTTAAAGTTAGTGCCTTTATATAAGAGGTCCAGACTTTCTTCCTTTGTAGGTCTGCTGTAGAGCCTGATAATTTGCATTTCTCACAAGTTGCCATGTGATGAAAATGCCGGTGGTCCAGAGTTAAGACTTTTGAGAAACACTGCTCTAGAATTTGGCTTTTCGAAGAGAACCGGTTAGAGCTGATATCACCCAGGGGATTTGAGAAATGCAAAATTTCAGGCATTCCCCTAGACCTCCAGAATCAGAATGTGCACTATAATGGGATCTTCAGGTGATTCACAAGCACAGTAAAGCTGGAAAAACACTGATTTAGAAGAAGAAAGCTGAAAAGGAATCGAAAAACGACCCGTTAATCCTGATGCTTGGAATGTGTTCCTTTTTTTTTAAAGTTTTTACTTAAATTCCAGTTAGTTAACAGACAGTGTAGTATTAGTGTCAGGTGTACAACTTAGTGATTCAACAATCCCATCCATCACACTGTCCTCATCACAACAAGTGCCCTCTTTCATCCCCATCACCTATTTCACCCATCACCCTACCCATGCCCCCTCTGGTAACCATCAGTTTGTTCTCTATAGTAAAGAGTCCATTTCTTGGTTTGCCTCTCTTTTTTTTCCCCTTTGCTCATTTGTTTTGTTTCTTAAATCCCACATTTGAGTGAAATCATATTGTATCTGTCTTGGAATGTGTTCCTGTGAATGGCAGTGTTCATGATGTATGCATTAATCCTTGTCTACGAGCTTGATTATTCCATTAAATTCCATTATGAATCATCCTTGATATTGTAAGTGCTATATAACGGGTTTACATTTTTATATTCAACCCTCAGACAAAGCAAAGAAGGCATAATTATAGTTCTAGAATAGTGCAACTTCATAAACCTTGACATGGTAAGACAAAATATATAAACTAATGAAAATCAGAAAGTGAAATTGGAATAGAAAGTTGGAAGGTTATATCTAATAAAATTGTGATTTTATAAGTTGGCAGATAATACAGATGCTGTAACAGACACAAATTCTTATAGATAATAGCAGTCACAAGAAGTAAAAACGAACAAACAAATACAATCAGAAACCTGGTCTCTGGAGAGTAGAACTGGGTGATGTGAATCCATTATTTTTAACTTTGGATCTTTCTATACAGTTTGAATTTTTCCACATGTAGATATTTCTTTAATTCAATTTAATTCTTTTTTAAGATTGCATTCATTTATTTTAGAGAGAGAGAGCAGGAGGGGCAGAGGGAAAGGGAGAGAGAATCCCAAGCAGACTTCATACTAAGCTCAGGGCCTGACGTGGGGCTCAGTCTCACGACACTGAGATCATGATCTGAGATCATGACCTGAGCCGAAACCATGAGTCTGACACCTAATCAACTGTGCCACCCAGGTGTTCCAATATTTCTTTAATCTTAAAGGGCTAGTGTAATAAATCCTTATGGAACAAGGTAGAGTATAAATAAGAATAAATATTTAAATTTCTTATCATTGAATATAACTGGTACTTTAGGGATCATCAAACTACAGACCTCAGCTATCTCTGGCTTGACACCTATTGTGTGGATGGAATTTTAGTAGAACACAGCCATGCTCGTTCATGATATATTACATTTACATACAGTACGTGGCTGCTTTCATGCCACGACAGCAGAAAGAATGACAAGTTGCAAGCTTAAAATATTTACCACTTGGCCTTTTCTAGAAAGTTTGCTGACTCCTGCTCTAGAGTCGAAGATAAATGAATCATGTATATGTATCCTGTGGCTTTAAGTATCACACAGCACACACTCGAGCCTTGGGGAGTCCACAGCTCCCAGGAACGACTGAGCCTAAGTGATGACTACCTAATCATTAAAAGATGGATTCGGAGGTATAAATTCAAATTTTGAGTTGAAAAGATTGAAAACAACCAAAATTATTATGGCCAAAATAAAAAAAAAATCATCACTATCATAAAACTTGACATCTCTCTGCTGAGATAATGAGGCCACTTAATAGTAGTGGGAGCATAAAGGTGAGGTGTTAGGGAGCATGAATTCTCGCCTAGATTGCCAACAGCAGTTTCCCAGACTCTTTCCTCTGCCACCTGCTCTGAAGGGAGAGGGGTCACCTTTCCTGATTATCCCCTCCCAAGATTTTCTAGTCTCTCGTTCCTCTTTTGTTCTGCTCCTATAAAACTACTTCCAGCCGGGCGCCTGGGTGGCTCAGTGGGTTGAGCCTCTGCCTTCGGCTCAGGTCATGATCTCAGGGTCCTGGGATTTGAGCATAGGGCTCTCTGCTCAGTGGGGAGCCTGCCCCCCCCCGCCCCTCTGCCTGCCTCTCTGCCTACTTGTGATCTCTTTCTCTCTCTGTCAAATAAATTAATAAAAATCTTAAACAAACAAACTACTTCCTGCCTGTGTTGCACTTCCACAGTTTTCTGTTTATTAATAAGAAGATATCCCCAATAACATCCTTTTTTCCCCTAAATTTTGAAAAAGGAGTAGGGTTTTTAAAGAACATGTCCTATGAAACACTGACTTGCCAAGATGCTTCTGAACAATAAGTATGATTTACTCTGTAAAAATGAATGAATTACAGTTTACCTGGACAATTTAAATGATTGTATTCTAAATGCAGACATAGAAGCATTCATGTAACTTTCAGAAAAATGAAACTATCAGCTCTGTGTGTTAGTTGCCAAAAGGCACCCATGGTCAAATATATTCCAGATTTGCTGAATTAAATAAAGCTAAACAGATTTTCTAATTGGGGGACTTCATAAAGTGTTTCATATGTTACTTTGTGTTGTGAAAACCTGGAAGGGGAATAAGGCATAGGGGTCCTGTGACCAAAAACTTTGAGAACTACTGTACTAAAAAATATTACCATGAATTCTCACCTCCTACATATTTCATTTTCAATAGACATCTATCTGAGTTGCTCATCTCTTCCTGTAAGCTTATTCCTTGTTCCTAGATGTCCCTGCTATTATATCTTGTATCTCATTTTACTTTTTTCTACTTAGCGACATGAAAAGATTTTTAATTTTGCCACCATTTAGTAGATCCCTCAGTGGCCTTGATTCCTACCTGAATCATTCAACTCACCTTGTGTTGACTCCTCTCCCATGTTCTCTTTATCCCACTCTGACCATCCTTGGTCCTATTAGTTTCCCCCTTGCTTGCCATCACCCCTTGTCAGGCCATGTTGCAAGTGAGTAAGCCCATAAAGCATTTCATGGTAGTGTTCAGATGCTGGACCTGTACCTTGTAGTCCAAACCATCAGAGCAGTTGAAGACTACACACTGGATGGCAAGAGCTTTAGCTAGGTCTTTGGTCGTCTCTGTTTTCCCAGTGCCAGCGGGACCAGCCGGGGCGCCTCCCAGGTCAAGTTGCAAAGCCCCCATGAGGCAAAGGTAGCAGCGATCCTGAAGAAATACAGAAATTGTCGTTGTTGAAGGGAACGAACTCAATTTATAGGTCCCTTCCTTTCTATGGGAGAAAGGTCATTATTTTCTATGAAAGATTTTACAGCACTTGAGATTTACTCAAAGATTCAGGCACAATCTTTGCTTCACAAAGATGTACTCATGGTAGATCCTTTGAAGAATTAAGGTTGGATGGAACTTTTCAAGACTATTTGTTTTTAAATATTTTACTTTTTCATTAGAGAGAGAGAGAGAGAGAGAACGAGCAGGGGCCGAGAGATAGGGAGGAGCAGACTCCCCTGCTGAGCAGGGACTCCCCAGACTTGGGGCTCAATGCCAGGCCCCTGGGAATCATGATCTGAGCTGAAGGCAGATGCTTAACCAACTAAGTCACCCAGGCGCCCTTTTCCAAGACTATTTTAAGAGAGCATGTGCATCATGATTAACCTGTCATCACTAACTTACCGTGAGAGGAGTAATAACTAATCTTGGGCATGCACCCAAATACTCGTAGCCATACGTGTACTGAGAGAGTGCCATCCTAGCCACGCAATTATCCAGATCTACATCCCAATAATAGCGCAGTTGTCTCTGCCAGTCAAAGGAATCTATCTCTTCTACCTATGTAAGTGGTAACAATGACAGGTATATTAGATGCACTAATTTCAGGAAGAAATATATGATTTTGCTTAAATAAAAGTTACCTTGGCTTGAACAAGTTCAGTGACTATGTCTCTTGCATGTACATCAATTGTAATTAAGGCAGTTATGATGTTTCTGTGCAATTTTGGAAGGCTACCTCGAACTATCACCGCCAGGGCATTTAATCTCTACAAATCAAAAGAAAAACTGTCATAATCAATTTTCAATAATCAGCTTACATATCTACTTTTTTATCATTTTTTTCTATTTTTTGCTTTAAATTTGGAGTAGACATTTGCCAAGATGATGTTTTTAGAGAAGACTGTTCTCCCTAAAATTTAAATATGATTAAGGAAGTACTCCTCATTTTCAGGGGTAGTTTTTCCTCTGATGGTCAGAAAGCCTGAACACTTTAAATAAGCCAATAATTGATTGAATGAGAGTATTTTTAGGCAGATTATGCTCCCAATTTTCACCTAAATGGTTCAATATTTTTTCTTTTTAAAATTTTTAAAAAATTTATTTATTTGAGAGAGAGACAGAAAGACTGAACATGAGTTGAGGGCAGAGGGAGAGGGGTAAGCAGGCTCCCCACTGAACAGGGAGCCCAGTGCAGGGCTCGATCCCAGAACCCTAAGATCATGACCTGAGCCAAAGGCAGCCACTTAACCAACTGAGCCACCAGGTGCCCCTATGACATGAAATTCTATGAGGTCCTCAAGAGATAGGTTCTTTTATCTCAAGAAACTTGTTTCTTCCCTTTTCTGTTTCAAAGGTAATTTAAAAAAATGCAAACTTACTTGAAAGTAGAATTAAATTTGGAGTTAAAGGTTAGGCATAGTTGTAAAACGGCATTCCCGAACTATAGATTAAAAATTCTTGTAGAATGGTACTGGATTCAGTTATTTATTGTTTTATTGCTAGCTGTCTGAGGATTCTCTACAATATTAGAAAAGCACATCTTGAACCTAAGAATAGGAATGGCACAAATCCTGGGGTTTTCCTGGATTGAATAAGCTTCTGTGAGAGATATCTAAGACCTACTAAATACAAAGTCTCCTTAAATGTTGCAAACCATTATAATCCTGAGATTTTCCTCTGTAAATGGTCTTTTCCTCCTATTTTTATAAGTATTCTTATAAATGTCATACAAATATAAAGGTAGTGTTCCTAAGAAAACCTGAACATAAATGGTTTTTACAAGAACCCCAAAGTTTGTAAGTCAGGTCAGAGTATTAAAATTTCTGAAATACCTAACTTGCATCAGCCACATCAAAAAAATGTACTGAGATCATCTTGCACAGCATTATGTTCAATGTCACCCTGTTAAACATCTCACCTCGAAGTTTACTTTCTCAAACTCTTCCAGGGCCTCTACGTGATTAACACCTTTTCTTCCCAGGCACTCGGTTAAATCGCGGCACCACATGATTTGGGAAATGGTCAGGACTACCTGCATGGAAACACTGTCCTTAAGTGTGTGATGCATCTCACCAGAAATGCACTCAGAGGTGGAAATTTAAGGAGTGCGTTACTTGAGAAGGGTGGCCAGCAATCACCCAGGCTGTCCTTGGTTTCCCCTGATAGTCAGCCATGGCAGATTTGCACAGGCGACGCAGAGACGTAAACATGGCTTCCTCCACTTTACCAAGCCATTCCTCCACGTTGCCCCGGGCTTTCAGGCCTTTTCCCAAGCCAACCTAGAGAAGAGTCAGAGCAATAATAACATGTTCAGTGTGGCACTTTCCAGCCGCACATCTTCTATACTTCTATAACAGACCCCTGACACACTGAAGCTTGACCACAAATACTAGGATCTTTTATTGATATCCCACTCTACATCTCTACTCTTTTTTAATGCTTCCTTTTGGAGCCAAATCCCTGAAAAAAGGAGTATATGTGACACAACTGACTACATGAATTCCCTTACTTTCTTTTCCTACTTACTGCCATTTGATTTTTGGCCCCAACTATTCATCTAAACCTGGTAAAGTCATTAAGGTTACCAATGTTTTTTCAGTTGTCAAGTCCAAATGATATTTTTCAGTCCTACACATACTTATTTCTTGGACTTCCAGTGACCTGACTGCCTTGCTTGTCTGGGTCTCTTAGATCTTCCACCTTCCCTTTAACTTTCATGTTTTCCCTGGATCCTAGCTGTGGTCCTCCCCTTTCTCTTCTGCATTAGTGATGAGCAAATTCTTTTGTAAGAGAGTCAATTCAGGACAACTAAAATGTTTATAGGTTCCTGCCACTCTCATGGATATATTTCCTGCTCTAAGAAGACTGAAATCCTCAGCATTTCCCCACACATTTCCTCTGTAAGGAATGCTCTCCTTCCCATGTCTCTGCTCCATGTTCTTTGGCTGCTTCTGTGTGTGTGTGTGTGTGCATGTGTGTGTGTGTGAGAGAGAGAGAGAGAGAGAGAGAAAGAGAGGGAAGGAGGGAGGGAGGTGAGGGGGTAGAGAGGGAGAGAGAGATTTCTCTCTGTGAAGTCCTGTGGTTCTCCGCAGTTTGCTAATACATTCACTTCCCTCGGTGTTTACTGTACACAGGGCATTGTGCAGTGTCCTGGAACACCACTGCCAACAATGACAACTAACCCTTTCATAGCACCTGCTGGGTACAGTTCTGAGTAATCTACATAGAATTATATGTTTTATACACATACACACACACATTTCAAATACTATTTGAAAATCCTCAGCATCTCATTAATCAGGCACTGTTACTATTCTTCATTTTATAGATGAGGTTAAAGGATGGGACCTGATTCCAGGTGGACGGCAGCAAACCCAGTGCTCTTAACTAGCGCACTCGTTTGCCTCTCGTGGAGAGCTGAATAAGGTTGGACTCCAGTTACCTCTACTCTGTTCCCAAGAACAAAGCACACACCTCTGTTACCGCATTAACTGTGGTACTTTTCAATTGTTTGTTTGACTGTAGCTCCACTAGACCCCTTTGCGGGTAAACATCTCATCTTCGTTATCTTTGAAACTGCTGAGGGCGCAGAGTACCATGCAGTAGCCCTTGATGAACGTTTAGAGTGACAGAGAGTACACTTCTACTCTCTACCCTAGAACGGCAACAAAGCTTTCCCTATAAAGAACCATAAACAAAAAACACCTTACCCGTTCTCCTTCTGGTGACAGCATTGCTAAAATATCATTGGTGTAAATCTTTTCTGGCTCTCCTTCCACACCAGGAATTTTTCCTTCAGTAGGAGGCATGACAGCAAATTCAAGCTTTGAAATGGAGTCAAAGCATTTCCTTAAGTGTGGCTGCACAGCTTGGGGATTTCGTGTCTGGGCCAGAATCTCCAGAAGCTCATCATTTGACAAGAAGTAAAATCTGGATTAAAGAAAATACTTAAAATATAACTTGAAAGTATTGACATGAAAGATAAATCCCTTAGCCATATCTCTTTCCCAGTCACTGATTTCCTGGTTTCACTGGTTTCCAGGGAGACCAGGTGTCTCTACGGCTGTTATGGAGACTAGAGTGGCTGCATCTCAGACATCTAGAATTAGTGCCTGACACATAATAGATACTTTTCAAAAAATTATTAAAAATGCCAGCTCTTTCTATGACACTTATTTGTTCTAGAGTGAAGATATAGTATTTGTTTTCCCTAGAACCTAGCCTTAGTACCTTACACACCCCTGCTTTTAATACCTAACGTGTTGGGTAGATGGACAGGTGGTTATAGGAGCTTTATTTGGTTCTCTGAATATCCACATGTGGGCCATGCTGGTGTGATCCTGCATGGCATTTTCTTAGATCTTGCCCACCAGTGCCATTTAGAGGCATGAAGACATCACCGGAAGAGAACTGGATAGGGGGCATACCTGGATGCCCAGGGCTGAGGGAGAGGGATAAGGGCCTGGTCAGAGAAGACAGTTCACCTCTGGAGTGGAGGAGGCTGCCTATGAGAGACCCCTTGGTTTAGAAGGGAATGGATGGTAAAGAGCCCACGGCAGGCCCCATGTGGAAGAGAGGGGGCCAGGTAGGTCAGGCTGCTCTGCTGCCTTGCCTCTCTTCTCCTTGCCCCAAACCTGGAGACCTCAGAAACCTCATAGGGAGAGGGGCAGCTTGATCCCCACATAACCTCATCATCACTAAAGCCTTTAGACCTGCAACAGGCTGGGGCAGAAAAGGGGGAAGTTTTCACTTTGAAAGAAGTTCAGAGTTTGATTATTAAAGATCACTTATTGGGTTGAGGTGACAAGAGGTTTTTTGTTTGTATTATTGTTTGAGAATGACCAGAAAATTTGTGAGGTCTGCTTAAGGGGTGGGAAGAAACCAGCCCCTGGCTGGGAATGCAAAGGCGGTTATTAGTTAGAAATAAAGATGCTTTTGGTTGGACTCTATCAGTCCTGCTTCTTTACCATCCAGTAGTAATTAATTTGTGCCCATGCCTCTCTTTCAACTAATGAAAGAGACAACGATAAAGACTGGACCGTGAGCCCTGTGAGAGCAGGAACAGTACTATATTCATCTTGCATCCCCAGGAGCTACCTTGGTCTGCAGCTCACAGTATGTCTTCATGAAAGCCTACAGGGTATATCAACACCACATAGAGCCTCCTGATGGAACACATATAGCAGAACTAGTTCATGCAGTTCTAAGCAAAAGAACGAATAAAAGCAGATGCTTCTCAGTGGTCAATATTATCACAGGTAAATTTGTTTCCAGTTTTCTTTAAGTATCAAAGGTAGTATATAGATTTTCTCTGCCTTTGGGAGACTCAGGCTGGGAACCACTGATTTAAGAGTGAAACAAACAAAAGGCACATTCCAAACCTCAAACTCTCATCTTTCTCCATGTTGCCTGAATTGATGTTTTAGTAAGATTTTAGTAAGATTTGTGTGTATTCTTAAAGCCTGACCACTTCTGTTAAAACTCAACTAAATCTTCTGGATCTTGGATTTCTTGTGTACACATGTACCCAGTCCTGGTCCCCAGCAACAACCCCTCTCAACCAAGTAACCCAGATAAGCACCTACCCCTGGCTGCCACAGTGCTTGTCCAAGGATGGACCTTAATGGCCATTTTTAAACAACTAACAGGAAAATACCAGGGAAGATGAACCATTTTGCCAATGTCCCCTGTCTTATAGTATAGTACAGTATGCCCTAATGATTGAAGTTGGGAGCTTTGGCTACCATCACGTAGTTTATCCTGGTGTTAAAAAAACTATATTATAATGGTTTATTTACATGATTATCCACCTGTTAACCATGAGCCCCATTAGGGCAGGAATCCAGCCTTTTCTTCTTTGTATCTTCAGCACTTGGCGTAACATTTGGTATGTTTTTGGACTAAAGAGATGAATAAAAAATTTCATTTGGACTTTGTGAAAAGATCTCTTAGACAACTTCTCCAGTGACACTCTTGGGTCACTGATTAATCCAAAGAAACTTGCTCAGGCAAAAATGCCCTCTGACTTTTCACATGCACATCAGTGGACACACACACAGGCACACACACACACGTGCACCCAACAATGAAACTATGATGAGACCAAGAATCCCTCCGGCACCTTGGGTACTTACCTACTTAATCCTCCACCAAATACTTTACCTCTATTCTTGAGCCTTACACTCCCCAATCAAGATATCAGCTGGATTTATTGGCCAACTATCATATCTTTCTTGTTTCTTGTTCTGGTTCCCTGATGTTCTGAGGTTATGGTCTTTTCAAGTATACCCTTTTAAATTAATGGATAGTTTTCACTACTAAAAATATCATAGGTTGCTTTATAAACTTACCTTGGAAAGATGACTCTTTTTGATTCTAAATATGCCTCTAGACACTTTTGAATTTGGTCAAGTAATGCATTATTATTTTGAAAAGTCTCTAGAAGTCCTGTTTATTGGGCAGGAAAAGGTAATGGTAAAATTGTGTTAAAAATAAATAGAAAATACCATTTTAAGTGGAAGTAAAATATGACATTAACATTCTTTAAAGCTTTGCCTTTATTTGATAAGAAATGGTTGAAAAAACATAAATTGTGGGAGGTTGGCTAACAATGTTAACTGTAACTTTTAATAACATTATCTAATATTAATTTTAATATTTACCACAGACGAGCAAGTATTCAACCTGCAACAATTTTTAGCTGGTGCACCCCACTTTTTTGGTGCACAAACCAAAGCCAAACCCAAGCCCAGACCGTTGTGCATGCTAAGTGTGTTCTCACTTTGGGGCTTCAACTTTGTTCTTCTCTCTGCCTTTCACACCCTCCCTCAGATTTGCACATGTGTCTCACTCCCTCTTTCTTGCTGCTTTCTGCTCAAATGTCACTCAACTGTGTCAAAAGAGCCCTCCATCTCTCTCTCTCTCTCTCTCACACACACACACACACACACACACTCACAACAGTGCCCAGCTGTTCTCTAGCCCCTTATCCTGCTGAATTTTCTTTCATAGCTTTATCATCACTGAGATGACATAGATAGGTCCACACTTCTTTATCTGAAATCCATAGGATCAGATGGATTTTGGAATCATATATATTGTTTTAATTTCAAAAGTTATGTAACAAGTCCAGTGGAGACTGCCGCAGCACTCTGTAATCATACATAGTAATATTTTTGCAGCAAAAGTTTTGATTATGCATGTGGTAAGCAGAAGAAAGAGTGCTCAGAGATGTCCATGTCCTATTCCACAGAACTTGAGAAAATGTCAGTGTATATGGAAAAAGGAAGTTGGGAGATGTGACCAATGATCATGGGATGGGATGGGACTATCTTGGATCATCTAGTGGGCACAGTGTAATCAGAAGAGTCCTTCTAGGAGGAAGGCAGGAGGGTAAGAGGCAGAGAAGGTGGTGTTAGGATAGAAGCAGAGCTGGACTGATGCAACTGCTGGATGGAAGGTGGCTAGAAGCCAAAGAATGTAGGTTGACCTTCAGAGCCCCTAAGTTTAAAAGTTTTCAATTCCATCACACCCTATAGTTTTTCCTTTCTGTTTGTTTTTATGTAAGAGTCTTTGGGCATAGCCCAGCAGCCTGCCTCTGCTTGACAGGGAAGCTGTCTGGAGCTATTCACCAAAAAAAGTTTCTGTGTTGCAGAACAACAAGCAAGCTTGCTGAGGCTTTGATAAAGTTCAATAACCATGGATGTGCACGCACCAACGCTTTGATTCCATATCCCTAGAAACAGAACTTATTAAAACACATTTCAGTCCTGAGATTAGAATTATAACTTGTGGTAATATTTTCAAATGTTTTTAATGAATTAATGAAAAATCAGGTGTGGACATTTTTATGGGTATAAGTCTGAGAGCTTTAGCAGAATGGGTCAACTGAATGTGAATGTGTATCTTGTAGTCAAATTGTGACACGCAGGCCTCACTGATACTCTGTGGCAGAATCCCCAAATTATAAAAGGAGCAGAAATAATCAGATTCTTGGGGGCCAAAACTATGAACTAAGCTGACAAGTAATAATAACAACGATAATAGCTAACAACAACAGCAACAACAGTGCTCAGTTCACATTTTTCAGCAAGAGTGCTGGATGTGCTACAACTGTTCTTGGTCATCAATGCTGATGAGAATCAACAAGGATTGAGCGTACCCCCATACTGCCAGAATCTTATAGATGGTTGTAAAGTCTTTTTATTTGTTTTTTTTACAATTTTGTTTTATACCTGGTTGAGTCGCTGCTCGAAGAGCGTTAGGCAGCCGGTTCACCTTCCTCATGATTTCTTTCCACGACTTATCCACTTGCAGGAACATCTTAGCCTCGGCAGGCAGCTGCCTCTGAATATCTGGAGCATTAAAAATACTTTCTAGGTAGAGCCAGTTTCTCTGGCAGTTTAGCCACTCTTCCTAGGATAAAAATGTGGGCATCATCAAATTTTTCATCCCAGATATGCAGTGCCGGGACCTAGTTCTCACGGTCCTCTGTGCCTCCTGCCAGTGCATGTGTTGGCCCAACATTTGTGAGAGTTTCTCACTTCTCACTCTGGATTTGGGGTTATGCCTGAGCCCTAGTGTCACAAGTGCTCCCTGGTTTATCTCAAGTCTCTTACTTTCCAGTTAATTCTTTGGATAGTCCCCACTATTTGGCACTTTTTTAAGGGCCCCCTATGAAAACATTACTTTGCTCTATAGTCCCTCCCTTCATAGGGCTTAGCCATCAGCAGAGGAGGCTGGATAGGGGTCAGATTATAAGGGGTTCATCAAAGATTCCTGAAAATGATCTCTATGAAACAAAGTTGGAACAAAAGATCTTTTCCTACTTAGTGCCTTTATTATCGCACAGATAACATTTCATATTAGAATATTTAGAAACCTGGGGCACCTGGATGGCTCAGTGGGTTAAGTGTCTGCCTTTGGTTCAGGTCATGATCCCAGGGTCCTGGGATAGAGCCCTGCATTGGATTCCCTGCTCAGCGGGAATCCTGCTTCTCCCTCTCCCACTCCCCCTGCTTGTGTTCCTGCTCTCACTATCTCTGTCTCTGTCAAATAAATGAATAAAATCTTAAAAAATAAAAAAAAAGAATATTTAGAAATCTAAGCATAATTAAGTCAAGCTAAAAATCTGCAGTCTAAGAAAGAGATTGGATGGGAACAAAGTAAGGTCAGTATAAATGGATTCTTCGTTCTACTGTGGGATAATCTGAAGTAGAATAAAATACAAAGGAAAGGTGTACCACAAGGAAGGGTACAAAGGAGACTTCAAGCAACACTGAGTTTTTCCAGTAAATATGAGGTTGTTGTGATACTGTGAGAGGTTGTCTAAAAGCTGTGATTGCCTGAAACTTAGAAGCCCAGGAGTTCCCTGCCTGAGCTTAAAGCTGTTGCCAGCAAAGGTTTAAGCCAATTACTAAGGTCCCAAAGCTGCCTGCCATTTTGGGATGGAAACTGGTTGAGGAAAGAGTCTTTCACTGGAGTGTATGCATAGGCAGATTATTCTTGGAGGTGCTAATTCTTCTAATTGACAAGAAGACCCTTTCTTTTCTAATTACAAAGTTTTTTTTTTAAAGATTTTATTTATTTATTTGACAGAGATCACAAGTAGGCAGAGAGAGAGGGGAAGCAGGCCTCCTGCTGAGCTTTAACCCACTGAGCCACCCAGGTGTCCCTCCAATTACAAAGTTTTGAATATTAACTGGCTGAGGTACTTAGGGCGGAAAAGAGGGTGGTGCAGGGGGGATGAGAATAGCTGAAGACGAGGGCACATATTCTTAGGGTGAAAAACTCTTGGAGCTTCTCTGTTTTTTGAACTTTGAATTCTGAAACCCTTGGTGGCAGGACTCAGTTACTGATAGCACAAGTTCATTGAATCATTTTAAGAGTTGAATGATTTCAAAAGTCCTGGTCTCAGTAAAAGGTTAAGCTTTCATACTAGGGCAGTGATCACCTTAAAACATAGAACAAAAAGAATTTTTTTAATCTTAGGAATTGACAAATACCAAAAATGCTATCTTGAATCATGATACCCATCAGAATTTCATATCATCTAGACCAGCATCTAGAACTCCGTTATAAAATCTTTTCAGACAGGTGCTAGTTTTTTATGAAAACTTTGTTTAAATGTAAACTTCATACCACAATGCCAGTTTTGTCTCAATAAAACTATAGATTTATAAATAAACAAAAAATGTGGGAAACATAGAGGAGCTGAGGATGACCTCCACCTGAGAGCCAGCAAGAAATTGAAGCCCTTAATCCCAGAGTTGTGAGGAAATTGTTTCTGCCAAATATGTGAGTGAGCTTGGAAGGGGATCCTCCTTGAATTGAAACTCTGATAAGAACCAAGTCACAGGATTTTATTTAGAAGATGGCGGAGAAGTAGCAGGCTGAGATGACATCAGGCACCAGGAGATCAGCTAGATAGCCTATCAAACCATTCCAAACACCTACGAATCCAATGGGAGATCGAAGAGAAGAAGAACAACAATTCTAGAAACAGAAAATCGACCACTTTCTAAAAGGTAGGACCAGCGGAGAAGTGAATCCAACATGACGGGAAGATAGACCCCGGGGGAGGGACTGGCTCCCGGCAAGCAGTGGAGCAACGGAGCACAAAATCAGGACTTTTAAAAGTCTGCTCCATGGAGGGACATCGTTCCAGGGGCTAAACTGGGGTGAAGACCTTGTGGGGACAGCATGGACTCAGGTCCCGCTGGGTCACAGAAGGATCAGGGGTGTCTGAGTGTCACAGAGCTCACAGGTATTAGAGCGGGGAAGCTGGCTGTGGAGACAGAGCCAAGGACTGAGCTCTCAACTTGGGGTTACCTAGAGCCATGGTCTGTGACACAGATCTGGGGAGACTCCGACCTGGGAGAGCTCAGGGATCTACGGGGTTCGGAGATTCCAGGTGGGACTCTGCCAGAGACAGAGACGCTTGGTCATAGGCTGGGTGACCTCAGAGCACAGCCAGAAGCCAGTGAGATGGGACTGATTACACACGATTTTCTCCAAGTGCAGCTGGAGGCTGGAGAGACAGGAGTGATTAAGCGCTTTTCTCTGAAGGCGCACTGAAGACTGGGGCCCCTAGCTCTCGGCTCTTCTGAGCCGGAGATTGGGAGGCCGCCATTTTCATTCCCATCCTCCAGAACTCTACAGAAAGCGTTCAGGGAACAAAAGCTCCCGAAAGCGAACCTGAGAGGATTACTTAGCCCGGCCCCTGGTAAAGGCGGTGCAATTCCGCCTGGGGCAGAGACACTTGAAAATCACTACAACAGGCCCCTCCCCCAGAAGATCAACAAGAAATCCAGCCAAGACCAAGTTCACTTAACAAGGAGAACAGCGGATTCTTATCTGGACAAAATGACAAGGCGGAAAAACTCACCACAAAAAAAAGAACAGGAGGCAGTACCAAAGGCTAGGGACCTAATCAATATAGACATTGGTAATATGTCAGATCTAGAATTCAGGACAATGATTCTCAAGGTTCTAGCCGGGCTCGAAAAAGGCATGGAAGATATTAGAGAAATCTTGTCGGGAGAAATAAAAGCCCTGTCTGGAGAAATAAAAGAACTAAAATCTAATCAAGTTGAAATAAAAAAAGCTATTAATGAGGTACAATAAAAAATGGAGGCTCTTACTGCTAGGATAAATGAGGCAGAAGAAAGAATTAGTGATAGAGAAGACCAAATGACAGAGAATAAAGAAGCTGAGCAAAAGACAGACAAA